>PVJX010020601.1:0-33111 GCA_004027295.1 Dolichotis patagonum | reverse complement strand
CATGGTAGGACTTCTAAGAAGGATAATATTAAATCAGCAATAGCTGTCATAATGTTTTCTTCAAAACAGCTGTTCATATCATCACGTATGATATAGTCAAACAAAACAGGATAACACCATTCCAACTGATGATTTAAAACTTTGAAAGACTTCGAAGAAGCTAAACTAGTAATGCATGGTGTTACTGCTGTTACTTGATTAAACATAGTAAAGAGTGCAAGAATTATTAAAGATAAAATTTTATGGAACTTGAATTATAGTCAATTGAGTTTAAAATGTTG
This sequence comes from Dolichotis patagonum, assembly GCA_004027295.1. Taxonomy (NCBI): domain Eukaryota; kingdom Metazoa; phylum Chordata; class Mammalia; order Rodentia; family Caviidae; genus Dolichotis; species Dolichotis patagonum. The sequence continues at coordinate 32,830 of PVJX010020601.1, read as the reverse complement.
ACAGTGAATCTTCTGTGAGTACGAAGTGTGTCCTTCAGTTAAAATCTTCCCTAAAGGGCCGGGATTTAGCTCAGTGGCTTAAGCGCCTGCCTGGCAAGCGCAAGGTCGTGAGTTCGATCCCCAGTACCAAAAAAAAAAAAAAAAAAAAAAAATCTTCCCTAAGTACAGAAGTCTATTCTCCAAAACACTTAATCTTCTAGAAGAATTTTTCTGTTCACTCACTTTTGTTTTTTATTTATCTTTTTTTCATTTTAAATGTTTTAGAGTTTGAATTTCTAGGTGAGGGCTGTCAACCAGTAAAGCCTGTGACAATATTATAAAAAAAAAGCAATTGGAAGCTTCTGATCCCAACCACTTTGGATACTAGAAAAATCAACCTATGTTACAACACAATGATTTCTCTGCCTATTTTCTTTTCTTATTATATACAATTTAGTATTACTGTATTATAACTGAATTTATTTGGGAGTTTTATAAGCTTCTTGAAAGCAATCCTGAGAGTAGAAATTACACCTCTTTATACAGCTTCATGTTTGTATCTGTAGTTAAGGTATTTTTATATTATGTGGTGTAAGGAGCAAAAAAGACTATAATTGGAAGTATAGGTATGATGACAGCTTGTGAACTTTGCTTTGTAAATACTGAAACATACACATGTGTTTTCTTTTTAATGCTCATTCACTAGATTATTTTTTTTGATGAGAAGTCAGTTTCTGTAAACTGATAGAGCAATGCAAAAACAGCATTTTTTGTTCAGGAATGTAGCTGCAATCCCTTTCTTCCAGGTTATAGGGAGAAGAGGAATATTATAGGTGAGGAAGTTGAATCTTTTAAATCCTGAGCCCAACACTCAAACTATGTTATTTTAATTTGGGAATTCCCAACACATTAGATGTACCTTGTAATTAGAATATTATTTATAAGAAAATATGTATAAACAGATGATTTTAGCAGGACAGAAAGTCACATGACTATAATCCTAATTACTATATTCAGAAGTTTGAGGCAGAAGGGTTGAAAGCTTGAGGCCAGCCTGGCAGCCAGGCAATTTACCAAGACCTTTTCTCAAAATAAAAAATGAAAAGAGCTTGGATGTAGCTTAGCTGTCCCTAGGTTCAGTCACTACTAATGGAAAACAAACAAAACATGATAACTTTAGAAAATATTTATGTGACTTCAATTCATTACCTTTGAACTTTATTGAAATTGAAAAAAATCTTTTATTCCTAAAATTACTGAAGACCAAATAGAAATCAGAACAGCAGTTCACAAATTTGAATAAGGATTACCTTTCTACCTTTTTAACAATTTAAGAATAGTAAGTTTGCCTAACTGGGTTATTAAGATGCCAGGTAGCATTTGAAATTCACAGGCAAGAAAACTATTAGGAAAATTTTTCAAATAAGAAGAAAGAGTATAAGAATGTTAAAAATGATCTACCTTTTAAATGCACTTCCTCTCTGGAAATATTTCTTCTGTCCTTTTCAACATCACAGGACGGATGTAAATAAGAAGAGTCCTTTCAAATACTGGAGATCAGTCCAAAGTCTAGGCCACTGGTCTGTTTCAAATGAAGTGTCTTGAAAGGCCTCTGCATTCCAATGGGTTGAGTGGCCTCCACACTTGAATGGGTTGAGTGGCCACATGAATGACTAAAACTCTTGGTGCCTTAGGACTTCCTAATGTATGTGAGCTCGTTACTTAACATGCCAGTGCTAATAAGTCCCCTTCCTGCTTGCATATTACCTTAACTTGTTCAAACTAGGGATGCCCTTACCTTGAAAGAAGCACTACTTGATCATTTCTTTTCAGTTTAGAGCAGACTTCGCAGTATTTTCAAGTTTTGAACAGCCTCTTTTGTTGTTACTCCAAGAAACACTTTGTGATGTATACCTAGGGAACATTTAATTGCATCTAGATCTTTTTGAGAGTATAACAAACAAAATAAGCCCTAATGAAATAAGAAGACATTCCCAATTGGAGCAGAAGGCCAATGTTTTTATTTAGTGAAAGAGAACTGGAAGAGATTTCAGAGATGCCCGTAACTTCATTATAGAGATGCTGAGGCTCAGAGATGTAATTTCTCCAAAGGAGTGCTGTGATTCGGTAGCAGAATCCTACTAGAATCCTGTAATCCTTTTTTATGGGATCTGCTTTGTGTACCCCCCCTTTAAATTTTTTTTGTTTTTTTGTTTTTTGTGGAAGGACGTGCACAAGTGAGATACTTTCACCATCTTCATATTTACTAAGATTCTTTTGACTGCAAGTACATCACAGAAACCAATCAGCAAATCAAGCTAGCCAAAAAGGGGCAAGATGGGGATGATTTAGAAAAGAGCCTAGAATTTTCCCTATAATACAAAGCATTGAACAAATAAGCCCAGAGAAAGAAAGGTAAGAGGTAAACCCCTCTCTAAAGCCTTCAATACGATTTAGAAGCTTTATAGCTTCTCTTCATATTGCTAGCATTGCCAAGTTCTTTCAGTGATTTGAGGTGTGAGTCCTTAGTTAAAATTTCAAGTAGGAGGAATCAGCTGGCACATATTAAAAGCCTCTATTAAGGTTGTTCACATACCTTCAGTGCTTCCATTCCCACCACTTCCTACCTAAATCCTACTCCTTTTTCAGGGTGTAACACAAATATTGCTTTCTCTATCAAAGCTCTTCCTCATCTCTAGATGAACATAATCTCTCTGTGCATGTGTTTAATTAGATTTTTGACAGATACAACTTTAACATATTCTGCTTTGTATAATAGAATCCCATAGATCATATGGAAAGACTAGTGATTGGTCAGTTACATTAAAATGTAGGAAATAGTTTTTAAAATGATATCAGTATGCATTTCTAACTACCTTGAACACTTTTGCTTAAAATTTATATAAATTTACATTTAACTGCTGATGTTCACGTAAAGTAAGGCCTTTGAGTATACAATGCTAAATGGCTACTTTCTCTTATGGAAATTAAACCCATAACTTAGTTTAGATTTTCAGTTTTGGTTTCTTCAGAAAAGAATCAATAACTTAAGACACTGTGATACAATAAAAATGCACATCCTTCTAGAATTTTATGCTTGTCTTTCAATCATCTCCTCCCATACCTAACTTGGTAGTGTTTTTTAGCAACTTGTGTTTCTGTCAAGGCTTACCAAACTATTCAGCCTTGTTTTTATAGAGACATCTCCTTCTCCTGTATACTCATAATTTAATGAGTTTACATAATACATAATCAAATGGCATGATTACTAAAACTAGCATCAACAAATTCTCTAATAATTTGAGCAGAAGTATGTGGGAGTACTAGAGATTAATGTGCTACCCACTTCTGCATAGAGACCTGTGGGCATCTGTCACTACATTTAATGGTGTGGAATTGAAAGCCTTTGTTAATCTGGAAGTGACTTAAGTGGAGGTGTATCAAAAGTGCTTGTATTTTATTTAAATGATTTATATATACATGTGCTGTCATTTTTCTAGACCTGTAGCTTTTAACATGATCTGGGGACCTCTAAGTAGAAGAATCTCTGAGACCCTGTCAAGGGATCTGAAATCAAAACTTTTTTTTTATTACTAATATGCCTTTTTTTTTAAAGTCTTGTTCTTCAAAAATTTCTTACTTTCTAATGTATATATCAGTAATTGATGCTTACATAAGTGAAAGCTCTTTGGCAATTTCTATATTCTTTTTCTTTTAAAAGCAAATGTAAATGCACATATTTTTATAAAAAATTTTTTTAAGTCTGCAAAGCTTATATTGCATTTGTAGTGTACAGCGTGTTTTGGTGTATGTATACAACACGGAATAGCTAAATCAGGCTGCCACTGTTGATGGGTATTTAAATTATTGCATCCATAATGGAAATTAGATGAAGGTTCTTCAAAACACTTAAGAGTAGGAAATGCCATATGATCCAGCCATATCTCACCTCAGTATATACCCACAGGAATTAAGGTCAGTATTCGGTAGAGATGCCTGCATACCCACGTGTCTTAGTCATTTCCTCATTGCTGAGACACAATACTCAGCAACTGCAAATTAGAGGAGGAGGGGGTTATTTTGGTTCACAGTTTATAGAATTTCAGACCATAATCCACCAGCTCCGAGGCAGTACAGCCTAGCATGGGGCACAGTGGAGGAAAAGGTGCTCATCTCATGGCAGGCAGAAAGCAGAGATTAAAAGGAAAGCTGGGAGGATAGGGACCCTTCCAGGTCTTGCTCCCCATTACCCACCTCTTCTGAGCAGACCCCAACTCCTCTAACAGCAAGTCAGTTATAAGCCCCTGTTAACCAGACGCTTTTCAGAAGCCCTACCTTTAAGTCGCATGAAGCTTTGTAAGGAGGACATCGAGATATAAACCATATTACTATATTGATTGTGGTGGCCAGGTCATGGAATCAGACTAGCTGCCCATTAGCAGATGAGTGATTTATATATTCACAGTGGATTTATATATTCAACCACATTGACCAAAATCATGTCATTTCCGGGAAAATACATGGAACTGGAAATCATCATGGTAAGCGAAATAAGTCAGACTCAGAAAAACAAGTGTTGCATGTTATATCTCTCATGGGTGGAGTTGGTAGGTTTGGGAAGGATATGAAAGTAGAAGAGAGACTAGTAGAGAAGAGGAGAAAGATACTAGAGAGGAAAGGGAGGGGATTGCTGTGCAGAGTGGATATGATCAGGGTGTTACATACATGTATGAAAATGTCAAAGTGAAACCTAGTACTCTATAATCAGTGTGTACTTTAAAAAATAAAGTATGTACCATAGAACAAATGTTTGAAAATATTTCTACTCAACTCTGTGCTTCTTGAGGACAAGTGCCATGTTTCATTTTTCTTTTGTTATTCCTGATTGCTTTGCATGATCTTTTACCTAATCAGCAGTAAATATTTCATAAGTATATGAGAATTAAAACAATCATTTTTCAAACATTTATAGTTTTTCAAATTGGGCTAACAAAGTAGCTTTAAATAAGGTTCTTGTATTAATAGGGTCTGTAATAACTTTCACTTGAAATATAAGCAGTGTTTTGACAAAGAAAAGGTGTAGTGGGAAAATATTAAAATACGTTCCTGTAGGTTTAAACAATTATACATCGACTTTTAAAAGAGAGCCAGTAAATTGTGCTTAGACAGCAGTATCATAAATAAATTGACTTTTACAATTCATTTGAAACAAGAAGGGGACAAGGGAAGCAAAATAATGTCAGGTTAAAATCAGTTAGTTGGTGATGAGACTTTCCTTTTTACTTGAGTAGCATTTGAAAACTATTTTATGTTTGAAGGGAAGATATGGGATGCAAACAACACGGTTTCAGGAAAGGAGTTTTATTGCTTTGTGCGAGTGACCTTGGCTGAAAAATAAGGAAAGTCATGGTCTAGTTGGAATGAGGAGGTGCTTTGAACCTACTTTCTACTCTTTCAGGTATCATGTGGAGGTTGATGGCAGAAGGAAACCTTTTTTCCTTCGTCCTTTCTTCCTTTTGTCCTTTCCCCCTTTCTTTTCTTTTTCTTTTTTCTTTTTTTTTTTTTAATGCCATACTGGGATTGAGACCAAGGCTATTATCACATTGAGCGACAGGGTCTTGTTAAGTCACTAAGTTGCCTGGGCTGGGCTCAAACTTACGATGCTCCTACCTTAGCCTATCAGAGTCCTGGGATTCTAGGTGTGGGCCATATGCCCCTCTTAGAAACCTTTAAAAATTAAACTCAGATTGTTCACCTACAGTACCTAACAGTAGGTACTGTTAATTAAGTGGTAAGCATCCACCAGTGGTATATAAAAAGTAGTTCTTTTAGTGTTAAAATATCAATAAATGCTTATTCTGAGTTTATTTTATTTTTCAAAAGCATTAATGTTCCAGGGTTAAACTTTACTTCATACACTTAAGACACTTTATACATCAAAATTTCCCAGCTTTTGCTGTTACTGTGATGAGTGAATACATATTCCCGCTAGAACTTTCAGCTTCAACAGAGGGGCAGACTCAAATATAAGATGTGTTTTTGCTTTCAAACATTCATATTTTAATCTTATTAAACTCACTCATGAGAGGAAATTATTTTTAGGTTTTTAAACTTAATATAAAACAATCACTGTTTTTTATTATTTCCTCCTGGGAATATTTTGGTGCAAGGTAGGCATGCTTCTCATCATTGCTCTTTTGAGTCATCTGATAGCCTTTCAGTGAGATTTGTTGTCCACGTGCATTGAGAGATCTGGAAATATTGAATACACGCAGTGTATTTGTAATTGGTATTTAGGAGCTAGAATATGGAATCCCTTGGATTTTGAAAGCAAACTCAGGAGAGGTCCCTAAGAAGAAAGATTATTTATTTATTTATTTATTTATAGGCAGGGTCTTCTTGAATTGTCTTATGTTAGGCTCAAATTTTTTATCCTTTTGCCTCAGCTTCCCAGAGTTCTGGGATATGAAGTGTGCAACACCTCATAATCATCTTTGATTCCACAGTGCCTTGATGATGCCCTTTGCATGGTAGACATTTAGTTAATGTTAATGGAATGAGTGGACTAATTCACTCTGAAGAGATGAATCATAACTGCATTCCAAATTAGCCAGGCAGTTTCTGAATCTCTTAACACTTAGGTACATCTCATGGATATATGATTGAATCATATCTGTTTCTAATGGTGATAATATGTTCCTGCAGTATAGTAAATCTGATGCTAACACAAGACATTCCTGTATATATTACATAATGAATAAGATTTGTCACCCAACTGTGCCACAAATGGTTGGTATCCAGTGGGCACATAGTAAGTGTTACCTTTTGTTTCCTATTTTTCTAGGTGTTTAAAAATTATTATTAAGTTTATTGGCACAATTTAAATATACATAGTGATCACATTCATTGTAGGAAATTTGTGCCTGTACATGATTTATCTTGAGCCCTCTTTTTTCCTGTTCTCCCCTCCATTCAGTCCCTCTCCCCCTCCATATTTACAAAGCTTTGGTTCCATTTATCCTTTATATGTTTTTTTCTTTTTCCCTTCCTCACTTCCCTCCCCAGTTCCCCTTCCCAATTGAGTGTTTTCTTATTTCATATTTCTGTTATTACACTATGGTCCATATTTACACTTTTGATTTCTCACACCTTGAAAACAATGCAATATTTGCACATATGTGTTCTGTTTATTTTACTTAAGAGTATGGTCTCAAGTCCCTTCAGCTGTAAATGTCTCAAGTTTGTCCTTCTTTATGGCTGAGTAGTACTCCATTATATTAAAAAACCATCTTTTTTATTCGTTTGTCAGGTGATGGACATTGGGTTGTTTCCAAGATTTAACTATTAAGAACTGTGCTGCTATAAACATGGGTGTGCATAGATTGCTGTGGTATGAAGTTTTTAATTTTCTTGGGAAGATATCAAGGAGGGGAATAGGTGGGTCAAATGGAACATCTAGTCCTACAGGAATTTCCATACTGATTTCCACAGTGGTTGCACTTACCTACATTCCCACAAACAGTGGATAAGGGTTCCTTTTTTCCCCCACATCTCCGCCAGGGTTTGTTTTGGTTGATTTCTTGATAGTAGCCATTCTTTCTGGAGTGAGATGGGATCTCACTGTTGTTTTAATTTGCATCTATGGAACAATCAGTGATGTTGGACATTTTTCACTACTTATTTGCTGTTTCTACTACTTCTTCTGAGAAGTGTGTATTAATCTCAGATGCCCACTTTTGGAATGCGTCTTTAAATTTGAGGGGCAAGATTTTTTCCATTCTTTATATGTTCTAGATATTAGTCCCTTCTCTAAAGGACAATTGGCTGAAAATGTTTCCCACTCTGCAGGTCATCAATTCACTCTGTTGGTGATTTCTTTTGCTACGCAAAACCTTTTTGATGAGATCCCTGTTGTTGATTCTTTGAAGTATTTCCACTGTGGTCTGGGTTTTGTTCATCAAGTCTTTGCCTACACTGGTATCTTCAAGAGTTCTACCTATTCTCTGTCCCTGCAGATTTAGTGTTTCTGTTTTAATATTTAGATGTTTAATCCATTTTGATTTTAGTTTAGTGCATAGTGATAGACATGGGTCTAGTTTTAGTCTTTGGCATGTGGGAAACCAGTTTTCCAGCACCATTTATTAACGAAGCTATTTTTTTTTTTTTTTTTTTTGGTACCGGGGATTGAACTCATGACTGCACTCTTACAAGGCAGGCACTTATGCCGCTGAGCTAAATCCCCAGCTCTTAATGAAGCTATCTTTCTTCCAGTGAACTTGCTTAACTCCTGAAATGGTTGGTACAGTGTGTCACCTTGAAAAGTGTAGAAGTTTAATGAAGTGACTCAGCAGGGGGCCAGAGTCCTCACTATGTAAATATCCTCATCCTGTGCAAGAGAACACTGAGACAGTGTGAGTGCTATACCCGCTGCCCCCACCGTGGAGGGGTGGACCTACTTACAGTATAAGGGAGGAGAAGAGGCTTCCTCTCCCCTTTTGCTCTTGCTGCTTTCTCTGTCTTCTGCTGCCTCCAAGGGTTGCCCCTGTGCCATGCCACCCTGCCTTTGGAACCAGCTGATTACAGACTGAAACGTCCATAAACTGTGAACTAAATAAACATTTCCTTCAGTTTTGGGTGTTGAGTATTTTGTCCCAGAAATGAGAGAAAAGTAACCAACACAGCTCCTTTGTCAAAGCTGAATGTGTTTGGATTTGTTTCTGAGTCTGCTAATCTGTTCCGTTGATCCTCAGGTCTTTTTGGGTTTGGTTTGATTTTGTCAGTACTGTACTGTTTTTGTCATAGTAGCTCTGCAGTATAATTTCAAGTCAGGAATTGTGATGCCCCCTGCCTTGCCATTGTTGCCTATAATTGTTTTTACTCTTCTAGGTGTATTCTAGCTCCAATTGAATTTTAGGAACATTTTCTCCAATTCTGTGAGGTATGCTAATGGTATTTTGATTGGGATTGCACTAAATCTGTATAACAATTTTAGAAGTATGGCCATTTTCACTATATTGGTTCTTTCCTACCCAAAAGCAAGGGATATTTTTTCCATTTTCTGATACCCTCTTCAATCTCCTTTTTTTCAGAGTACTATAGTTTTCAGTATATAGATCTTTTACTTTCTTTGTTAGATTGATTCCTAAGTATTTCATTTTCTTCAGTGCTATTGTGAAGGAGGTTCTTTCCCTAATTTCTCTCTCAGTAAGTTTGTTATTTGTGCACAGGAGCGCTATTGATTTTTGAGTATTGATTTTGTAACCAGCTAAGGGACTTTGGTTATTAAATCTAGACGTCTTTGGTGGAGTTTTGGGATCTTCTATGTGCAGTATCATGTCATCTGCAAATAGTGATAATTTAACTTCTTACTTTCTTATCTTTATTCCTTTTATTTCTCTTTCTTGTCTAATTGCTCTGGCTAGTGTTTCCAGAACTGTACTGGAGTTATGATAGTGATATCCCTGTCTTTCTTGTTTCTGAGTTTAGAGTAAAAGCATTCAGCTTGGGGCTACTTAGTATGATGTTGGTTGTTGGTTTGTCATAGATCACTTTCACCAGGTTGAGATAAAGACCATCTATTCCAGTTTTCTGTAGGGTTTTTAAAATTATTAATGAGTGTTTGATTTTGTCAAATGCTTTTTCTGTGTCTGTTGAGATGATCACTTGATTTTTGTCCTTGGCTCTCTTAATATGGTGTATTACATTTATTGATTTGCTTATGTTGAACCATCCCTGCATACTTGGGATGAATCCTACTTGCCTCTGGTGTATAATCATCTTGACAATTTGTCACATTCTATTGAGGATTTTTGCCTCTGTGTTCATTAAGGAGATTGGACTGCAGTCCTTCTCTGGTTTTGGTATCAAGGTAATAATTGCTTCCAGGAATAACTTTGAGAAAATTGCTTCCCTTTCAATTTCATTAACGAGTTTGAGGAGTAATGGCATTAGATCTTCTGTAAATTTCTTGTAGAATTTATCAGTGAATCCATCAGGACCTGGGCTTTTCTTTCTTGATCAGTTTTTAGTTACATTTTTATTTCATTGACTGCTATTAGGTTATTTAGACTATTTAAATCTTCTTGATTCAACATTGGTAATTCATATGTACCTAGGAATCTGTCCCTTTCTTCTGTGTTTTCCGTCTTATTAGAGTACAGATCTCAAAGTAGGTATCGATGATCTGGATTTCAGCAGGGTCCATTGTGACTCTACCTTTTCATTCCTAATTGCATGAATTTGAGTTTTTTCTTTGATAAGGTTAGCCTAAGGGTTTATCAATTTTTATTTCATCTTTCAACAAATCAATTCTTCCATTCATTAACTTTTTATATTGTTTTCTTAGTCTCAGTTGCATTAATTTCTGCTTGGTGTTTCCCCTAGGTTTTAAGTCAGAGTCACTAGAAGAATTGGTAATGGTAGGGAAAATTATTTGGACAAATATTCATAGCAGATTCAGTTTCGGCTCTGAAATTTACTATTCTGGGAAACAAATCAGAACAACTGGCAGGCTGAACCAGTACACAGTATAACCTAGACAATGATTTACTCAGTTTCAGGCAAGCTGTTACAGTCACAGGAAATTCTACAGTTTTATTTTATTTGTAGACATACTTACACACTCCTTTGATTTAGTGATTTAAATTAACTATACTATAAAAAGTTACTTGTCTGCTAATGATATTAGCCCCCATATCTGTCAAAAATTTTATATTTGATTTTATGCCCTTTTAAGCTACTTTATTTATAAAAACCTAAATGTGTAAAAGCTATAACTGGAAAGGGGATACAGCAACTTAAGAAATAGGGAATGTAGCTCAGTTGCTCAGTGCCTGCCTAGCAAGTGCAAGGCTCTGGTTCAATTCCCAGTTCAAAAAGAAAAAAAAAATGCTGGGGATATAGTTCAGTGGCCAGCCCCTGCCTGGTAAGCACAGGGTCCTAAATTTGATTCCCAATACCCACCAAAAAAGAAAAAGAAAGAAAGAAATCCAACAGGAGTATAGTTTGGTAGTAGCCAAGAAGATTTCTTTCTATTCTAACCAGTGATGGTTAGCATAAACTTAATAGTATTCCTGTTCATTCCTTGATTTTTACTATTAGTTATATTTGATTGTCATATTTCCATAGTTGATGTGTCAAAATTGCAATCTTGAACTGATGAACGTTACTTTTGAATATATTTGATTTTTTTTTTCCTTCAATTCAAGATAAACTCTCATTGGAAGGAATAGTGGTTCAAAGAGCCGAATGCCGACCTGCTGCCAGTGAAAACTACATGAGATTAAAGAGGTTGGTATTTTTTATCTTTAAAGTGTATTGGTTGTTTCTCTTTAGAGACTGATATACATTTTAGATTGTCATTGACCTTAGAAAAGCTATGTTAATTGTCACAAGGGTTCACTTCAAAGGAAGTTCAGTCATTCGTAGGATAACAAATGGACTTTGAGACCATAATGTTAAGTGAAATAAATCAGACACACAAGCTTAAATATTGCCTGGTTTTTCTTGTATGAGAAACCTAAAATGTAAATAAGGAGCAACATAAAAGACAGATGGGAAGTAGGAAGATGCAGCTTTTGCAAACAGGAGGACCAAGAGCTCGAGGGAATGGGGAGAAAAGTTGGGGAAAGAGGATGAATAAAGAATTGAATTGTGTTATGTACATGTGCCAATTCTCCACGAGGAATGTTATCATTTTTTTTATTTTTAATAAAAATTGAAAAAAGAAAATGAAAACAAAGGATATTTGCTAAGTAAGGGTGTCTGGTACTGGAGAATTTTTAGAGCCTAGCCTATTTATTTGAAGTACTTTAAGCTATTGCTATGTCAATATATTCTGTATCAGAGTTTTTAGACTACCTTTTCTGTTTGTCTTTATGAACTTTATTTTCTAAACACATGTAGTAAGGCTTTTATACTGTTTTACTTTCAAGTCCATAATTTTCCTGTGGTAAATGTGTATCTATAAACTACTTACTCTTTAGTTGCTGTGTCCATTTTAATTTAAATCCTAGTTGGCAGTTAACCTACAAGACTTGAAGCAGAAAGTACTTAAAATTGGAAGAACAGTACCCATGGTTGAACTACCAAAATAGTAAAGTATTTTAAGTCATCTCATATATTTATTTTGTCTATAATTACTCAGTTTTTTAAACTTTATACTGTGATTGCTAAGGTAAAATTCAAAATTTTAAAACATCACAGGAGACTAGTTTTCTCCGGAGAGCTTACAGTCTTTGAGCCTGAAAACAAACACACACGTATGTGCAGGGGAAGGATTATATAAAGAATCTTACTGAGATGACACTAAGATGTAGTGCTATTGAATGTAAATGGAAAGGGAGATTTCCAGATGTGAGCGAGGTTAAAGTAGAAATATTTCAGAACAGAATTGGCAAGTCTAGCCGGGCGTGCTGGCACAGGCCTGCGCCCCCTGCACTTGAGAAGGCTGAGTTTGAGGCCAGCCTGGGCTGTGTAAGCAAGTTTAAGGCTGGCCTGCACTACACAGTGAGACCCTGTCTCAAAAAAAAAAAAAAAAAAAAACACCACCAGAATTGGCAGGTGTATACTTAACATATCCTTTACCTAGATATTTCTCACAGATGCTCCGAATTTTTCAGGCACTCTGATCTCATGGCATCTACGGCCATACCACCCTGAACACGCCCAATCTCGTCTGATCTCATGGCTGCTTTTGATATTCTGACTCTTGTCTCACTTTCTGGTTTTCATTTTCAATTCTGCTTTGTATAAATATCATGTAATTCTGTCACACTTCAAGTTGTTACCCAGATAAACTAGCTGCTTTTCTGTCTTAAAAGTCTTTGTGACATACCTTTCTTACTACCTTCTGCTAAGATTCTCCTGAACCTTTAAAACTAATACAGGAGACACTCAGCCCCCAGTCCCCATTTCCCATCCCAGTTGGAATCTGCTGTTTCTCTTTTCTACATTCCCACATACTTTTTTATTCTTCTTTAATTGTGTATAAAAATGTCTTGCTTTTTGTCATTTAGGGAGTGCATAGTTACATCTTCTATAAGATTAACACATGAGAGCAGGGATTGTAAGTTTTATTCCTCTTCCTTTCATTCCTACTCTCTCTTGCTCCTTTCTTTTTTATATTTTTGGTATATGATTTAATATAGTATAAAGAAAACATCCAAAAATACTTGTTTTGTTGAAATGGTTGAAGTAGAAAAGAATTGGCACAATCACATACAGAAACATGGGAACTATTGGCATTCAGCTGCTATATATATATTTTTTTTTACTCAGAACTGCACTTGAAACCTGGACCTGGATCTGCACATATGTGTATGTGTGTACATCTACATAACCCATGTGCTTGCTATACCTTGTTTCGGCAAGGAGAATGTGACTGCCAAACAAATACAGAAACTTTTCACCAAAAATATAAAGCCTAGTATTTTGTAAAATTAATAGACACTAATAAAAAATTTATTTAACAAATAAATAAATAAATAAATAAATAAAAAACCAAACACAGGAGTTGATAGTGGCTCATTAATAGAGCCCTTGCCTAGCATGCTTGATACCCTGGCCAGACTCAGTACCCAGCACCACATACAAAGAAATAAATACAAAAAGAAAAATATATAAATCAATATAAAAATAAAGTCTTCTATTTACAGAGGACAAGAGAAAGCATTTTTATCAGAGACCTTTTTTTCCTTGACATAAATCAGTGAGGTTTTAATCAGAGAGGTTTTACTGTGTTAACAAATGATATCTGAGGTATTCTTTTAGGTATTTAAAGTGCTCTATTACAAAGAGTAATATTTATAAATAATATTCTTTAAGAACAATCAATGTTATTTTAGTGGATATTTAATTTTAGTGATAAATTCTTACAAACCTCTGGTATTACATTTTAGTTAATCATCCAATTATAAGAATTGTATGTTTGGGCTTGGAGTTTAGCTCAGCAGCAAAATCACCTGCCTGGCAAGTGCAAGGCTGTGAGTTCAATCCCCAGTACAAAAAAAAAATATATATATATATATATATATATATAAAATATATAAGATTCTGTCATTCATTTAGATAAAAGTGGACATTAAATACATAACTAGTATTATAGTGAACTCAAGAAATATGAAAACCATTTAATTGATGAAATTTAGGCCAAAAAGAAATGATTATGTAGTAATTTTCATTCATCACGTAATAAAAAATCTTACAAGAATTCACTTAACTATCAAGAAAATCCAAAAACCATAAGGGAAAAAATGACCTTTTTTGCTAGTCTTAAAATTCTAACAATTCCACAACTTTTGATATGGAGATTAAAATGTTCCATTGTTTCCATTATACTATCATTATTTGGCATTAATTTGAATTGACCTGAATGTTTTATTAGAAAAAAATTATTTTGAGTTGATATCTGATGTATTAATTAAAATTAGTCCATTTGGGTTGTTTTATTAGGTATAATACCTTAGCGTCTTGAATTTGTCCTTAATCTTTGAATGTTAAGTTATATGATCACCCTATTTCTATTTTACTTTGTTAATTCTTGTAAAAGGGCATCTTCCTAGCGTATTTTCTTATAGGAAAGTCATAACATTAGGAAAATCCATGACTTTTGAAATTCTGCGTGTTTGTCATGAATTCATCTAAAAATATTTGCCTTAAAAGTTTTGGTTTTTTAAAATACTTTCAGTTTATAGCTTTTCTGCAAAAATAAAAAAAGAAAATGCTGAGAAAAACTTTTCCCTGTGAGAACTTCTGGAGGAATGGACAAGAGAACAGTCTGAGCCTCTTTACTGTGCTAGGACAGTAGACAGTGGAAACAAGTTGTGATTTATCCTCTTTCCCAGAGCAGAGTTACCATGCTGTGCCTGTCTAGATCCTCTGTATGACTTTCTTGCTGCAAGTAATTTTACTCCTATATCAAAATGATTGCCTTTTATTCATGTCTCAGTGTATTTAGAAGAGTTGCAAGGTAAGTTAGAAGTAAGGTCACCAGAATTTAAAAAATAATAATAATAAATAAAAATAAAAAAAGAAATAAGGTCACCAAACAATTTATTGTTCAAGCAGGATATTTTTGAGAGTGAAAGTAGACACTAACCAGGAAAGATACCACACTGAGACAGTATACAGAAAACTTCCCAGGTAGATAAAGCATGGGATTATAGCCCTTTTTCTGGTGATATTTGAAATGGCGGATATTGAGTTAATATATTTGAATGATGAGTTAGTATGCTTTTATTTGTAAGTATCCCAAAAAAATCCAGTGCCAACTGGCTTAAAAATAAATCTGTAACCTCACATAAGGAATCCAGTGTTGTAGGCTTTAACCTTGCCTTTGTCTAGAAGTTCACAGTTCCATCAGCACTCTATCTGTGTTTATGATTTTCTTGGGTCTGTCTTTCTATGGCTTGACTATCCCCAGCTGAACTGTCTCCTAGTAGCAAGATAGCTGTCTGCTCACGCGTACCTCTTTATTTATATAGCTCGCTTGAAGAGGGGGGGGAGCTTGTCTTCAGCCAACCATAAGCAGAACTCCCCTTTCTTCTGTGGGCCAGAGTGGATTCTGAGTCTATCCCTGGACAAATAAATATGCTAATTAAGATGGGATTACATGGACTGGTTAAGGGTGCACCTGTGGAAAGGTTTTGGCAGTAGGGCCAGTCCCATCTAAAACAGGCATCTGCTGCTCAGGGAAGGAGGGGAGTGGATGCTGGGGAGGCTGTCATTGGATCCATGCAACCCTATTCTTCCAGAAAACACCTTAGGGACAGAGGAAGCATTCTTCAGGAACAGTCACACCCTTGAGTACTTCCCTTTAGGAAAGACCATTTTATTTGTAAACAGTCAAGAAATTGCCTATATTAGAAAGCCATTGTGGATCTACAAAGATGCCTTGATAATAGGTTCATGTAGCTAAGGGGTTGGGCTTTGAAGTCAGACTGCTTAATCAAAGACCACCTTCTTGGATATATGATCTGTGGCAAAGCATGTGCCTTTACTTCCTTATCTGTAAAATGGGATAAAGGCATTTATCTCAGTGCTGTGATAAAGATAAAATAATATTCTGCAATTGCAGAGTGTTTGGCACAAAGTGTGTGCTCAGTGTATGTGAACTGTTAGTCTTAGCACAGTTACCTGTGTGAGAACTCTTGTTCTGCAGACTGTTTTGGAAATACTCCCAACCCCATCCAGTGAGTGCTATTTCTCACAATGGAGTTGTTTTGCACAGGATACTTTTACATACTTTTCTTGAAGTAGATAATTTAATCAAGTTTAAATTGGAACTAGACCAGAAAGAGAACTAAATATCAGAGAAGAAATTTGAAGATTTTGTTATAGAGTCTATGATAATCCTCTTCAAAACAAAAATTTTGAAGGAGTAGCACTACCTGGATATTCTCCAGATTCAGGTGTGAGAACTGGTTTAACTGTCTGCTCATGACCCATGAACAGTCTTCTCTGTTCTCTGATCTCAAGCTGTTATGTTAGTTGTATGTGTGTGTATCAGAAACTCATTTGTGTCTGATGTTTATAAATCTATTGGATGTTTAGAACCTTTCTAAAAAGTGTAAACCGGTATTTGTAAACAAATCTTATTACCCTCTCTTGAAGTGATACTGTGGCTGGTGGAGGGTATAACTTTTTAAATATGGAGCTGTATTTTTTTAATTAAAGTTTTTTTTGAAAGGCCAAGGAACAGAAATCATTCTGAAGAGCTAACCCAAAGAAAGAAGGCTTTGTTATAAAACTGTCCCTGTTCTCACATCCTTTCCCCTCAAACTGCTCCATTTTAATTATCACTCAACAAATAAAGGATGGTGTGAACAAAACTGGATGTCTTCATTCAAATGTAGTAATTTATAATACAAAATATATTTTAAGTAGCTATAACAAATAAATAGATAGATAGCTATAACAAAATTGCAAAAGTACTGCTAGGCTAAAATTGCCACAGAAAGATAGGCAGAATATTTTACCCAAAATATTTTAAAAGGTCCTCATAGGGAATGCTGTTAGCCTTAGGGAGACTCAAGAGTAGAGATGCCTTTTTTCCTCCATGCCTGTCCCCTGGCTTTTGTCCTGGAGGCTGCTTGCAGGAGCTAAAATTTTGATAAAATAAGGATTTTTAAATGAGTATAAAAGCTATTGGAAATTTATATAAAAAAGTATTGGCATGAACAACAAAGGTATATTTATATCCTTTTTTTTCAAGTACTGTGATATTTTCATTTTCGGTTAGGAGGAAAAGAGGAGTATTTTCTGAATCTGAGTTTTGCTGTATTCTTAACATCTCTTGTCTTTGGAATTCTCTACGTCTTCTACCTGCTTTCTGCGTTCCTTGTCTGCAGCTTTCCTGAGATACCCAAATGTGTTCCAGGTTCTGGCTTCTTACTCTGCTGCTGTTTCAACTCAGGTGTGTACTGTATCAACAGCCGTCTCTTTCATTCTACCCTTAATTCCAGTGTTTTCCTGTCTTGCTTTAGGTGGTGCTCTTTGTTTGCTTTCTATTTGCCAAACCTCTGTTCATTCCTTCAGATGGAACTCAAATGTCAAATCTTCTCAACCATTTCTCCACACACAGGGCAAACAACATCTCTGCCAAACTTCTGATACACTTTTTCCTAGCAAGCCTCTAATTATATTTTGCTGTTTGTTTTACTTTTATTACTTTTGTCTATCTCTAGTAAATTATGAGCTCATTGAGGTTTAGGACCATATTTTCATCTTGGTTCTGACAGCTTTCTGTTCAGTGAACACTAATAAAGATCATCTTTTTACAAGATATATATTTATACCTTGACTAATAAATCTCCAGAATTGATAACCATTTTTTTAAAAAGTCACTTAGCTTTGTTTAAGATTAAAATTATTAAGTCCAAGGTAACAGTATTGGCATATGGTGGCATTTGTACAAAGTCTTACAGCTTTGCAGGATAAAAATACTTCAGTACACAATTTTTCTTTGTTCACTCACAGTTGCAAATCAAAAGAGCTAACCTGAGGCAAAATGGTAAAGTATGGAGAGTTCATCTTTGTTATCTGGCCATCTCCTTTTTTCACTTTTCCCCTCAGCAGTCTCTGTCTTTAGGCATCTACTTTTTATCCTATTCAGATGTTTTTTATTCTGTATACTCTGAATACATTTTAAAAATAGTGGGCATAAGTCAAACTAGGTAATTGATTTTAAACCCCTTATTACTAAGTGTGAAATACAAGCATTACTTACTTGTACATTACTTGTACAAGGTATTTGAGTAGGCAGGTGGAAAATGAATAGAAAGCTACTGAAATTATACCACTTGTAGGTTGGGTCCAAATACAAAATCAAGCAGTGGTCTTACTTTGCTGGAGGCTTTGTCACTAGGACAGCCATTTTTACTAAGGCCAGATGGGCAGATCTAGCCTACGTGCATTTGTTAGAGATCTGTTACGAAAAGTCTAAACTAACCATTGAAAAAGACATACAGTAGTGGTCAAGTTTCCTTGGGAAGAGCTATAATCATAATCATTATTACTTAGTCCACATTGTACAAATTAGATGAGTTATTCTTTCCTCAAGTGTTTTTATTTTTATGTGTTAGAAAATTATGGTAATTTATAGATTTTTGTTAAGTAAGACATCACTGCCATCTACCAGAAAACAGTATTTAATATGAATCTTTGCCCTTTGTGAACATGTTACCTGGTTTTCTGGAGTCTCCTAGGTTTCCTGTCCTGAGCAAAGAATTGGTCAAGACAAGCACAAACAATAGCAAAGTTTGATTTAAGGTAGGAGAAGGAACAGGCCTGCAGACTAAGTTTGGGCCAAGAAAAAGGAAGAAAAGAAAGACACTCTACACCATGAGGGTGGGTCACCAATACAAGAGAGAAACAGTGGCAAAAACTCAATTGTGACTGTCCTTTTTTGTTTGTTTGTTTGTTGTTCGGGTTTTTTTGTTTCGTGTTTTGTTCTTTGTTGTTATTTTTGGTACCAGGGATCGAATTCATGACCTCGTGCATGCCAGACAGGTGCTTGTGCCACTGAGCTAAATTCCCAGCCACAGCTGTCCTTTTGTATCACCCATACCTCAGCCAGAGGTCAGGTCTAAGCTACCTGTCAAAAACCTGCTGGAATTCTCAGAAGTCCACCTGCTGGTCTTTGGAAACTGTTCTCTGCATGTGTCCGGGAATTTCATGATTAACAGGTCACACCTGCTTTCCCAACCAGCTGTGCCACGCCCTAATTGCTTGTCTCAAGTGTGTACCAATGTGCACTGCAAAACAGGCAAACCTGAGAAGGAGTTCCACGCTACTGTTTGCTGTGGGCCTGTTTGTATGTCCTGTTTTCTTACAAGTTTTCTTAAAATTTAATGTTTTTCCTGATTTGTAGTCATTGAAATGTTCAGCCCTTGTCTATGATTCCCTAAAGTATTTCAAGATAAGGAAATGTTCCTTTGTTATAGAAAGAGGATTCTATTCAGTACATTGAATCAGGAGGCTACTAAACAACTTCGCATTGTTAAGTAATGTTAAAATCTGTGTCTGCCTGTCTCTCTATTTCTCTCTCCCTCTGCCTTTCACTCTCTGTCTCTGTCTCTCTCTTTTTGGTACTGGATTGAATCCAGTGTCTTCACATTAAGCTGCATCCCTACCCTCCTCTTTTTAAAAAAATTTTGTGACGAGAGCTTACTAAATTCCTGAATTGACCCAGGCTAGACTAGAGTTTGTGACCCTCCTGCCTCAACTTCCTAGAATACTGGGATTACAGGTGTGTGCCACCACACCCTGCTATTAATCAAGTGTTTTAGCTATTAGGAAGAATTAATTTAGACTTTGAGAGGAGCTTATTTTATTTAAATATTCTTAGCAATGTGTTACAAAAAGACATGATATATGCATAAATAATGTTGCATTGCTTGAAACTGTAATGTAGTTGTCATAGGCTATACAGTACATTGTAAAGAAAATCTGAATTTTTAAGTCTTTCAGTTTAAAAGGAGACAGACATTGAAACTGTTCAACTATAGCAAAGAAAGAGAGATTATGATAGCTACTGTTAATTTCCAGTTGTCTTGTTGTAAAGTGCTGTGTTGTTTATATTGTTCTGTTCTGATCTGCTTTGTTCTGTCCTCTTTTGTTTTATTCTCTTTAAAATTAAAAAAAAAAGGAGACAGAAGATTTTTAAAATTTAAGAAAGACTGCTTAGAGGAGATAGCTTTCAAACTCAAAGTCATCTATCATTTGGCATATTGATTACCTTAGTATTTGTTACAGTCTCTATCTTCTGATTTAGTTTTTCATTTCCTGCAAACTCAAAGTGCAGTTTTAAACTCCATTAGAAGACTGAATAAACTCTGAATGAACGTTTGGCAGGCTTGCCTGTGAATCAAGTGCCCACAGCTGTCATTTTTGGCCAGTGACATCTGTTTTAGTTGCTGCTGAGACACCCTTCCCTTTCTCCTTTCCTTTTCTCTTCTTCTTTGGTTCTAGTTGGAGCAGATGTCACTGTATATAATAAGTCACAAAATAGAAAATACATAAGAATACCTGGTTTAAAAACTCTTCCTTTTGGGCCCTTTAACGTGATTGACACACATGTATCATTTATCTGAAACTCAGATGTATAATAAAGTATTACTAATTAAATTTCCTAACATTTTTCTAGGTATTTTGCTTGAAAAGGAATCATGCAAGTAAATGAGCTCTTGATTGCCAAAGCTTGTTTCTTTGCTTTTATTTATATCTCTGTCATCAATGAAGCATACAATTTCACAATCATTACTGAGTGTTGACAGCACATCAGAGCTTTTATAGTCAGTCCCCAATGTGCATTCGCTGAACCTCCAACATAAATTGAGGGACACTGTCATCTGGCATTGTCGGACGCTGTGCCTGCGCGGTATAAGAAAGACAGAATTTCTGTGGTAATGGGGCTTACACTGTGCCCAGCCTTTCTCAGATTTTTGTGTGTATGTATGAATCATGTGGGGATTTTGTTTAAAAAGTAGATTCTAAAGCCAGGCTCCTAGATTTATGGACTCAGGAGTTCTGAGTTGGAACTAGAAACAGACACTGTTTATAGGCAAACTGGTGAATGTGATATATAAGTGGTCTTCAGAGCATGTTTTAAGAAATTCTAGTCTGACATATAAAGAATTCCCAATAAAGATGTGCAGCTTTAAAATATAATGTTGTATGTAGCCCAGTTGCTATTTCAAATATAATTTAAACTAGAGTGATGTACCACATAGCAGTATTCTGGCAACAAGGGACCACATGTACAGTGGTGGTCCTATAAGCATGTATCACCTAATGACACTGTAGGTGTCTTAGTTTCTGTAGTACATTGTGTTGTTCTTACAACTATGAGGTCTCCTAACAATGTACTTTTGAGAATGTGTCCCATTGTTAAGCAGCACTTAGTTACATCTCAGAAGTCTATAGTTTAAAATACCCCACCAACGGTTGATCTTTCTCGTAAAATAACATTGACCTATATGTGACAGGCTGTCATTCAAACACAAAAACACATCTTTGCCACCACAAATATGAAGTGTTTCTATTCAAGAACTTTTAAAATGAAATGTTACCGAATCTATTTGAAATATACAATACAGCAGAATTTGTATCTTGTCACCTCCAAGAGAGGATTCTGTGTGGCTAGACTTGTTTTTAATCATGAATTCTTTTCCTTCCAAATTCTATACGAAGTGACTATATTGCCTTACCAAAAATATTTTGTTCTGTTCTGCTCTGTTCTGTTCTATTCTATTTTGGTTTTTGAGACAAGGTCTCACCATGTAGTTCAGGCTCACCTTGAACTCACTGTGTGGTCCAGGCTCGCCCCTGTCTCAGCCTCCTGAATGCTGGATTACGCATTCCTGAGTCACACCTGGCTCCTAACCAAAAACAAATTTGAGACTGTACATGTTGTGATGATAGATCTAAAATTCTACTACTAATTACTTTTTATAGTGGATCTCTTAAACCTTCCTTTCTTTTTGATGCCTTTGCCTGTTAGCATGTTTCAGAGGGTAGAGCTTTCTTCTTGCAAGTACTTTATTTGAATACTCTTTCCCTCTTCAGAGGTTTGTGATCTGAGTTTTATTTTTATACACAAGAGTTGATTTCTTAGCAATCTCTTCAACTCTTATTCCAATCTCATATCAAAAATACTATTTTATGTCTCTTGCTTAAGACATTTTAATGTCCAGAACATACTATAATGCCTAGAATATTAGAGTCCCCAGTACTGTTCTTCTGTTGGAACTTTTTTCTTAATTTTTGTTGTCTTTTTGGTCTTTGTGTTAGAAGATCCCCCCACCCCATAATCACAATAAATACCTGAGAAAATCAATTTAAAAGAATAAAGATTTACTGAGGCTCACAATTTCAGCAGTTTCAGTGCATGGTCACTTAGCTTTGTGGCTTCTAGGCCTGTGGCAAGGCAGAAACATGACAGAAGGACATGGGAAAGGAAGCTGCTCACCTCATTGCAGCCAGGTAGCAGAGTGCGGGACGAGAGCCAGAGAGGAGGAGGTCAAGGACCAGATCTGTCCATCTGACCAGAGGCACATCTCGGCGGCTCACTTCCTCCAGTGAGGTCCCACCATTTAGAAACACAGCCATCTGTCTGTTTATTCAAGCCTTTTCTTTCCAGAATGTTTCCTTCAGAGGGTTGACATTTTTGAGAAGGATGATATGTGTTTACGTTTTGGATGTTATTGAAAATGCTTTTCCTTTAGTAAATACAGTATAGCTGGCTTATAGGAAAGCTGCTTTGGTATATTTGTGCTATTTCTAGGCTATCATTTTTAAGGTATACAAGTATTTTTTGGCATTTTTAGAAAGTATTTAAAAATATGAAACAATCTCTAAGATCATTGATCGGAGAGAATAACTTTTTTGTCTTGTTTTTAAGCAATATGGGGAATCAAACGCCTTTGCACTGAGCTATACTTCTAACCCTTTCATTTTTTTTTTTTATTTTTGAGAAAGGGTCTCACTTGATCACTGACATCCTAGGCTGGGCTTGAACTTGTAATTCTTCTGCCTCAATCTCCCTGAATCCTGGGAATATAGGTTTATGATACCACAGCTGGCTAGACAATAACTTTATTTAAAAAAAAAAAAAAAGTCAGCATACTGATTTTGCTACAGAGAAAACAAAATTCAGCACTGAGGATTGTAAAGCTGAGCAAGTTAACTAAAGCAAATAGCATATGATTTCATAAGTTTATATGCATGTGAAAACTTACAAAATTGTACAATTAAGCATCTGTAGTTGGTTTTATACCTCAGTAAGCCCCTTAAGTCCCATATACCACAAAACTCTTGCTTGGTCTAGGTTTCCTCTTTGTTACTTTTGCCTTCATCTGCTTTCACAAACTATTCCTCTGACAGTTTTTGCTGATGAACTTTGAAAGAACTGTAGATCAACAGCACTAACCTGTAGTACCTGACAGGTAATAGGCATTGAATCTATTAAATGGGACTTGATTGGGTAACACATTTGTTATGGGTTAAAAATTGGTGAATCTGAGTCAGCATGGTACTGAGCGTAGGTGGCCCGCCCAAGGAAAGTAGCCAGCATAGAAAAGCGATGTGGAGAGGAAGAGGTTAGTTAGCCTTATGGGTTACCTAAGCATTGTTGTTGTTTGGAGCTGTAGGGTCTCCTGGAGGAGCTTGTCATGGCTGGCTACCCTGATAACAGTTCAGCCATTATCATCCAAGGAGCTTAGGACCTTGTCACTGAGAATGGCTGCGGTTCACTTGGGGGAGCTTTGGTCCTTACTTTGAGCACCACTTCCTGGCTTCAGAGGGAAAGATGTGTGCTGTTGAGCCTCTAGGAGGTTTGTCACGCTTCCTGATACAAACTCGACTGTTAGCATGGGAGGAGCTCAAGACCTCATTGTCACTGAAGATTGCTGTGGTACTTTTCAGGGAGTTCTGATCCTTATTTTGAGTGTTGCTTCTTGTAGAACCCTTAACCTATTGACATAGTTCCTTTATCCCATTGTGTCTTGGTTACTTTTCTCTCCTTGCTGGGACAAAAGGTTTATTTAGCTCACTGTGGAGGTTTCAGTCCATAATCAACTGGCTCCAAGGCAGGAAGGCATGGTACTGGGGCAACACTTCGAGGCAGCAGCCAGAGCAAAAAGTGGAGAGCAAGCCTCTTCTCCCTTATATTATACACAGACCACCCCCTCTCAAGGGCAGGTATGGCACTCAAAAAATATGTCCTTTGCTTATACAGGATGAGGGTATTTATTAAGTAAGGATCCTGGCTCCCTGCTGAGTCTCTCAATTAAACTGTCTAAAATTCTCAAGTTGACACAATGTAGCAACCATAAAATTGGGATAGACTTTCTAGATTCCACTACTGACCTCTGGGCCTTCCCAGCACACAGATCTATAAAACAGACTTGCATGAATCATTGTCGTGGGCTCTAGGCTTCCAGGCCCCCAGTTGGACTTTTGGGAGGCATTGTCAAGGGCTCTAGATTTTCAGCTGGACTCATATAGAACATTGCTGTGGGATCCAGGCTCTTGACTGGATTTTTCTAGGTCTTTAGTGTTGTGGATAGATTTCCTGCACTTTCTTGTGTTTAACTCTGGGTTTCCATCATAAAAAAAAAAAAAGTCCTGCTCCTCGACCCAGTTGTAGCTATTTGATCCTAGTTTCCTTAGTAGTACCTGACACCTAGCCAGAATAGTGTTAGTCCCCAGAAACCTCATGAAATCAGTGCCACATGTCTGCTTTCTGCATTCACACACTTATTTTTTCTTTTAACTCTCTGGTACTAAGCAGCTCCTCTTCCTCCCTTGTTTTATTATTCTCCTTGACACCTCTCTCTGCCTGTCCTAGCTTATTCTTATGTTGCCAAAATAAACCTTCATTTTCAAATTAACCTTTTCCTGAGATTGCAGATATAGCTGAGTGGTAAACATATACCTAGCATTTGGGAGTCCTGGAGTCCATCCCTAGTACTGCAAGAAAATAGGAGGGGGGAATCCTTTCCTTTGCTACCCCTTGTTTAAATTTACTCCTAACATAACAGCTTGGCATACAAGACTTCTTCAACCTGACTTCAGTCTCACTTATCTTCTCCCCCTTGACCCTTTCTTTCTCTTGCTCTTTTCCTCACTTGTGCTCTTTCTTGCTGTCTTTTCACTTTCTCTTTCACACTGTCTTTTTGAAGTTCTGAGATTCCCCACTGTTGTAGTTAGGGTTTGCAAGGGAATAGTCACTCAGAGTCAGATACAAAAGAAAGAGTTCAGGAAATCTGTCGGTATGACTAAAGACCCCAAGGAATCCAGAAGAGGGCCTGGATCCCATGACAGTGTCTTGTGCAAGTCTGTTTCATGATTCTGCACTGGTAACGCCCAGAGGTCAGCAGTGGAAGCTAGAAAGTGTGTGCCGGTGGGATACAGGATCTGTACCAGTAGGTTGAGGGTTCTGCACTGGAACCAGGAAGCAGTGCTCAAAGTAAAGACCAGAGCTCCCCCTTCTCTCCAAAAAGTGCCACAGCCATCCTTAGCGACAAGGTCCCAAGCTCCTCCAACGATGAGAACAGCTGAGTTCATATCAGAAAGCCAGTGTGACAAGCTTCTGCAGGAGACTGAACAACACACCATCTTCTTCAGAGCCAGGAGGTGATGGTCAAAGTGAAGACCAGAGCTTCCCCAAAGTGAACCACAGCCATTCTCAGCAGCAGGGTCCCAGGCTCCTCTAACAGTGGGAACAGCCAAGTCCATATGAGGAAAGAAGCTTGGCAAGCTCCTCCAGGAGAACCAACAGCCATAGGAGAATCAACAACCAGGAGAACCAACACAAACACTACCTCTTCCTTGCCAGTTCTCCTTTTCATCTCGGCAACAATCCTCAGGCAGACCATCCACACTCAGCACCGTGCTAATTCAATTCCTCGGTTCTTAGAAGTTGCCCACTAGTTACCAGCCCACCACACCAACCATTCCTGGAATTTTCTGCTCTCCTTTCTTCACCTTATCCCAGTCTTTCTTTGCACAGCAATCGCCTGTCCTAGCAAGGTCATCACTTCTCAGAAAAACTGTTCCTTAACCTTCCAGACAGTTGCCTCATCTTTTTCAAGATTTTACATATCTCTGACAATCTATTGAAAGTTGTAGAGATGTGAGGTCAATTTGAAAATAAAGGATTTTTGTTGGTGGAGAAGGTGGATGGTGAGCAGACAGTGTCAAGGGAAAAGATAGAACAAGGAAGACGCTGGAATGATGAAAATTGGATGTTAAAAAGGGCAGGGATATAGCTCAGCAGCATAAATACCTGGCTGACAAATGCAAATGCAGGATTGTTCGATTCCTGGTATTAAAAAAAAAAGTGCTAAAAGAAAAGAAATCTAGTCAGAACAAATTCAGTAATGTAGGAAACTTTTTTGCCCTTCTTTTTTTAGAGATATTTACAGTACTAATTAGATGTAGTCTGAACTCTACAGTGAAGAATTAAGAGATAAAAATTACATACATTCCTCCTCAAATCTTTACGTTTAACAAGGTAAATAGGCACCTAAAAAGTTAAAGAAATTAATAACAGAAACCTAAGTATGGTTAGGATGCTTGAATATGATATGAGAGGTAATTCTTATGCTTAATAGTAATAATGGGGTTTTTTGGCGGGGTTTTTTTTAACTAGTTCTAGTTAAAAAAACTAACTAGAACTAGTACATTTAATGTACATGTCCAGGATGAAACATTGGTGCTATAATTGTTCTCTCTTTTTAGTATATATTTAGGGGTTTTATGAAGGGGGAGAGTGTTTTGGGGGTTGTTGTTTTGAGTGGTACTAGGGTTTGAACCCACAGCCTCGCACATGCTATCAAGCTCCCTACCTATAAGATACACCCCAGCCCCATAATTATTTTTAAGGACGTGCTATACATAACTACCTACATGTCAGGCAATTATAACAGCACTTTACCTTGAACTAGGATTTCTCATTTATAGCATTGTGTCATCAAAAGGTTGTAATATAACTAACATTGATAAAAATATGAGTACATCTTGAGGCTGTAAGAGATCTATTTAAATTTTTTGGAGGGAGTATAGATCTATGAGGGAAAATATTTGGGTCGGGTTTTCTTAGGTTGCCGCTTCTGGTTTTTATACAGTTGGCATAGAAGTTTGTTGAATACTAAGTAATTTAACTTCTTTAGGATAACTCCAATTCTAACATTAACCTCCTGTTTCGTAGCTTTTATTTTCTTGAATTTAAAGTTTAAATTCTTTAAAGTTTGGAAATGTGCAGAAATCCTTTCTCTTGTGCATCCTCTTGATAAAGAGAGCAAGAAACAGTATGGCCTGATACCCCATCCACAGCCCAGGGAATCAATTGCAAGTCCTCCTTTCCTCCTTTACAGCCTAAATGGCAGACTCAATAGCTTTCACTCTTTAATATCGATATCAGTGCCACAGCTGTTTCTAAACGGAGCTCTCTCCCTTAGAGCTGCACTACTTCCTTTTCTAATTTTTTCCTAGCTTGATATGGTTTTAGATAGCACAAAAACCTTTCTTAATTTTTCAAAACAGCATGTTAAAATTTACCTTCTCTTTTAAGAAATAATCCCTGAATCCTAGCCTTCATTGGTAGTCAGATGTTCCCAGATGTTGCCTATCTATTCCAGCATTTATAGTTTCATGGAGTCACTAATGAAGTAGCCATTTGCTATATTTGCTTTGTCACCATAGCAACAGTGTCTTGGTTAGTGTACACCTGGGTAGCCTCCTACAGTTTGACATGATACAAAGCTAATAATTCTGATTTCTACTTAGAGGCAACTGGAAATTCTGAAGGATGGTATTTTTAATTTCTGAATAGAAATTATTTGATCCCATTGGTTTATCCTGTCAGCACTCATCACATAGTCATAGGGTCATGGATATTGTATCTGGAGAAATGATTCGTACTCACGGTATATATCAAAGTAAGTACCTTGCTAGACAAGTGTTGCTTCTATAACCATCTTATTTAATCCCTGTTGTTAAACATTTTTAAGAGTCAAAGAAATTGATCAGAGGTTGAGAAATTGAGGCTGCTTAATAATCTTGAGGGCTTAGCTTTAAACAGTTTCTAATAATTCTAGTTATAAATTTTCATTCTTTTGGCATTGTGTGAAAATTTGAAAGCACTTCTCATCACAGTAATTTCTCTGGTCTTCTGTTGTTTGTGTTGTCAGCCTTGAACTGTATTACTTTCATTCCCTCCTACACATTGACTTTTTTCTTAGTCACTACTTAAACTAACACTTACAAAAATCTGTTTCCACTTTTTAAATGTGTCTCCTTCACATTTCTTATAATTACAAACATGTCCTTTGTACAAAATACACATTCTCTAATATACTTTACTTGGAGAAGATAATATATCCTGTTCATGGTGATAGCATTTACAATTACAAGAATCCATTCTAATCTTAAATGATGTGAAGATTATCACTGTACCATCTGCTGTAAAATACATAAAAGACTCACTTTAATCTTCTATGTCTGTTTCATGTATAAATTGCTTTTATCAGACATTCTCCATACTTTAAATCTCTTTAAAACCCATTTCCCTGTAGTCATCCATATTGCCATTTCAATCTAAAAATACAGCAAGTTCATATCCTTACTAATTTCTTGGCTCTGAATATCAAACCAGAAGAAACATGGGCATGTGTTCGTACAAATATAAATGTTCATGTACATACGTATTTTTTCATTTGTTCCTGCATAAGTTGTTGAATGGATTTTGCTAGGAGACCAAGGTTGTAGTTTCAGTTGCCATTTGAGGATGTGACCCTGGCTTGTTCCAGGGATGCAAATTTTGCTTTTGCTTTCAGCTGGCAAAACTGTGAATGACAGCTGATTGGTCAAGGAGGAAACAGGGGAGCATAACTTGGTATAAAAACTGAGAAAAAGAACCCGGGTGTGGTCGCACATGCCTGTAATCCCAGCACTCAGGAGGCTGAGTCAGAAGAATCATTGGGAGTTTGAGACCAGCCTGAGCTACAAAGTGAACTCAAGGTCACCCTGAAATGCATAGTGAGACCCTGTCTCAAAAAAACAAAACTGGAAAAACAATATAGTAGTTTTTTTCCTCTGGTGAATCAACTTGATTATCTTCAAATATAAAAATGTCTACCAAAGCAACATTTACAAAGATATACATACATAAGTAACCTAGAACATCATTTTAATAACTTAGAAAAATAAAATAGATTTTGTCTGTTAACTCTCAAACATGCAACATGCCTATACATTGTAATTTTTACTCTCTGCAGATTGATGATGTGGAAAACCTTATACATTTGGACTTACAGTAATAGTCATCCTATAACCAATGAGAAGTATGTAGCCTAGTATCTCATAACATTCTGTAGAAGTTAAATAAGTGACTAAAATGTGAAATTATTTGTAAATAGAAATCCATAAATCATCAAGATCATTTTTGCTCACCTCTTGTTTAGAAATACTTTTCCTGTTAAATTTAATTGCTTTTTTATAAGGGTAGCTATAAAAAAAAAACCCATGTTTTAATTAAACCGGAAAATATATTTAGGAAAAACTGTCAAAAGTATTTCTGTAATGCCCTGTTGCTTCTACTGAAAGCAAGAAAAATGTTTTATTAAAATCATAAAATACTGTATTCAGATCTCAATAGATCCTGCATAAGAGAAAATTTTACATATTAGCCAGATGACTTAATGTGGTATTGCATAATTTCTTATAAGATGATTCCAACTGTAGGCTTATATATCAGTCAGTAAATAACACTCTGGGGAGGTTACAAAAAGGTGGTCATAGTCGACCATTTGGAGAGAGAGCTAGCAATATATAAACTGACCAAATTGTGAAAAGAAAAAATCTTAGTGTTGTAATTATTCTTAGCGCTTTCTCCATAGGTAAGCTTATAAGCATTAATGTTTCTGTTATGAAACCGAATGAATTTTAATGTATTATTGGCAGTTTCCAGAAGTTTCTTTTTTAGTTTTTAAGGAATTTTTCCAAAAAGATAAAACCTATGAGACTAAACTCTCAAAGTCAAATTCCAATCTTAAAGTAGTAAATGCATTGTGATGTTTAATGAAAAGAAAAAGCTTTTGCATTCTGTGTATATTACAAGTAACACAGAGTGTATCCTTTTGTCATAATGAAAGTCTTAACTTGAATTTTCTTCTTGGCTTATGATAAATTTAGGAGGGAAAAAGGCATCTATCATTGTTCTTGATGTTTTGTTAGAATTTTATGAAGTAAAATTTCCATGTACTTTAATTTCTGTATTGGCCTCATAGCCTTTATTATGATACTTTATTATTTGCTATAAAAAATACAAAACTAAATTTCACCAAATTAGAAAAATGAGACTGAAAAGAATCTTACTGTGGTAATCTTGTTCTTGATACCACTACCTAAATTTCATTTATATCCTGCTGGAAAAATACCCACTTCTCAAATACCTTTTGTTTGTTTGTTTGTTTGTTTGTTTGTTTTTGGTACCAGGGACCGAACTCATGACCTCATGCTTGCCAGGCAGGCATTTATGCCACTGAGCTAGGACTCTAGTCCTTCAAATACCGTATTTCTAGTCAAGATGTTATTTGAGAATAGTGAAAGGCGTAGTGGTGCCACACATCACACAACTGCCACTGCAACTGTGGCTTGCAGTTTGCTCATAAAATCATGCCTCTAAGAAAGACATTGTAGGTCTCTGTGGACACTTGTCATGGGGAATCAGCACAGAAACAAAAGGCAAGAGTGAATTATTTACCCAGATGGGAGACAAAGTAATAAGAGATCCTAGATTTAGTATTTAGGCAAAATTTACTCCATATTTATGAAAATAATCTGAGAGAAGAAGAATTGAATATAGTAATATGTTGTTATCAAGCATATTGCTAAATTGATTCCTCAATACCACATCAAGAAGTTTAGATTAAGTACAGGGTAAAGTATTTATGGGACATACAAATCTAGATTCATCTTTTGGGCTTATAGAAGGAAAGGAAGTTAAGTGTGTATTATTTAATATTCTCTGAGCACATTAGCACATTTGGTTATTGAGGTAAAATAATGCATATGAAATAATCAAGAACTGTTATGGCTCATTATAGATATCCTCCCAAAGCCTCATGCGCTCTGTCACAGGTGGGGCTTTTCAGAGGTGGCTGGATCTAGTGTGTGACACTAGGATTGATTCATGGTGCAATGCTAGGATTACAGACACTGGGATTAAGGATGTGAGTGCTACCTACCTTAAGGCAGGTAGCCTGATTAAGACAAAAGGGACAGAAAGAGGCTTGTCGGTGTTCACTGTGCTGTTTGCTTCCTTTTGCTGCCTTCTGCCTGCCATACTACCCTGTTGGACGCAGCCAACTATGAACCTCTGTTAACTGTGAGCTAAATAAACTTTCCTCCTTTAATTTTGCGTGTCAGGTATTTTGTCTCAGCAATGAGAAAAATAACTAAAACAAGGACTGTACAGGAAATCTAGAGAACAGTCAACTAAAAGGATTAAGAAATTTAAAAATGCAGACATTAACCAAAGTAAGAGTTATTCATGATAAAGGGCAGTAGAGAAGTAAGTTAATTTATTCAGTTGCACCCCATGCAGTTTATATGAAGATGATCCTAGCTTCTGTGGACAAAATTATGTAAGCTTCTTAAATCAAATTTTAATATAGTGAGACTGGTAGGGAAAATAACTTCTGAGGTTGGTTTTAGAAGGGGTTATCCTGGGTAATCTGATTCAAAGTTGTGCCACTCAAATGCACATTTTTACTTGTGTTAAACTCAAGCACACATTCTAGTCACTACTGGTTCAAAGTCATATGTAAGACACTAATTTGAATTCCCAAAGCATTAAATCCAAAGATATTTTGCTTACATCTGGCCTCTAGTATGTTTTTTAAAATCAGATGCATAGTTTAGTCAAAACTATAAATTACATAATTTTTATCTCTTTTGGTATTTTGGTTAAATTATACTCTACTTAAAACTTCCCCAGAACATTATGTTTTACCTGTAGCTGTATGGCATTTTAAGATATTTTTACCAAACATGATGGCATGCATCCATAATATTAGCACTTAGGAGGCTGAGACAGGAGGATTGCTACAAGTCTGAGGCCAGCCTGAATTATATAGTGAGTTTAAGGCCAGCTTGAACTAAAAGTAAGGCACTGTCTCAAAATAAATAAATTAGATTAAAAGGATTTTCTTATCTTTGAAAATTTCAAGTGAGATTAATCAGAACAAATAAAGGATGAACACTGATTCCATAAGTCTTGGTTCTAAAATCTAGTGTGATAATCAGATGATTATCAAAAGCCATTCTTGGTGGGGCACGGTGTCAAATTCTCGTAATTCCAGTAACTCAGGAGGCTGTGGCAGGACTGCAAGTTTGAGCCTAGTCTGTGCAGCTGAGTGAGACCCTGTCTTAAAATAAAATACTGTAAAACCTCGGTTTGTGACAAAATTCATTCCAGAAACATGCTTGTAATCCAAAGTACTTGCACATAAAATTTCCCCGTAAATAATAATGGAAACTCAGGCGATTGATTCCACAACCCAAAAGTATTCATATACAATATAGTGATATAATATAAAATAATAAATACAAAATGTAAAGAAAAGTAAACAAATTGACCTGTACTTGTGTGTGTGTGTGTGTGTGTGTGTGTGTGTACCAGGGATTGAACTCATGACCTCGTGCTTGCCAGGCAGGCACTTATGCCATTGAGCTAAATCCCCAGGCCCCATACCTTTGAAAACCTTCGTGGCCAGTGTGAGGGAGACAAGACAGAGGAGCGTTCTTGTGTATGACAGCCTTCACTGTCACTGACAGAATCACTGCC
>PVJX010020600.1:0-33234 GCA_004027295.1 Dolichotis patagonum | reverse complement strand
CTTCATGAATTCTAGGTTTATTCTGTATTCTTCATTAAATTTTTCTCTCCTTTTGTGTTCCTCCATTCTTCTGTCTGTGTCTTCTTGAGAGGTGCCCATCCTTTCTTTTTTTAATCTACTTATCTCCTGTTTAATTTGAATTAATATTTCAGTTTTGGTCCCACTTACGAGGTCCTGAAGATATCTCTTTATGTCCACTAACACTGTGTTTGATGTTGCCTGTTTGCTGCCCTCAATCTCTTTTGTATTTACCTCTCCTGGATCAATGTTCTCAGGGTTGGGAGCTGGGGTTTTTTTCTTATTTCTCCCTTTCATCATGTTTTTGGTTCCTTCCAAAGAAGTGTACAGCGTAATTCCCAGCCCCTTTTCTTGTTGGTTAAGGCTCCTCTAGAGCGCACAGGCTAGGAGCTTTTGCCCTCTTCAGTCAGCTATCAGAGGTTAAAGTTCAAGCACGGGCAGTGTGCACTGGCTCCTCCCCTCTGGGCCAGTCAACCTTTGCAGGCCTTCACTGTGTCAGTGTGTGCCAATCTCAGGGAATTAATTTGTAGCAACTCACTGGGTCCTGGCCAGAGGCACAGCCCAGTCCAAGCAGATTCCACCAATCTGCTCTGTGAGGGGAGCAACCAACTGAAGCCACTTCCTTATGGATTTAGGGCTCTCCTGCCCAAATCCAACATGTCATCCAGTCAATTGCCCCTTTCTCATGGGAGGGTCTTATTCCCATCACTCACTGCATGTTGATCCTGGTCCCCAAGAACTGCTGGGCTCCCCGACCTCTGACTTCAGCACAGCTGCAGTGCGAATTCACGGTGCCTCTGGGGGGGTCGTGTGCAGGGCTGGTCCAGGTGCGCCGCATGCAGGGCTGTTCAGCTCCACGCTCCAGAGGCTTAAGCCAGTTGCTTTGGTGCAGATTGGTTGGTCAGGTCTCCGGCAGGAATTCAGGTGGCTCGAGGAGGGTGCCGTGCTTGCTGATCTTAGCTTCTCTAATGGTAGCCCCAGGACCTCATATTTGAGTGGTTTTTTTGTACTTTAGTTTCTCCCTGGGTTTTGAGAGTCCATCTCTCTTTGTTTGGGTCTCTCCAGGGTGTTCTATTCTGGCATTTGAGCTGTCTCTCTCAGAGAGGGTCCCTCTCCTGCTACCTACCGGTCTGCCATCTTTACCTTCCCAAGAACAAGAATCTTCACTGGAAGACTGGCTTTTCTAGGAGGAGCTGGGAGGATCAGAGTAAATATGGAATAATAGGAAAGTTCTGGAAAACAAGTCAGTGCTGCTTCTACCAAAGCAGGAAAGATAAGGTGGTAAGTGAATTCCCAAGGATGCCCACTGTACTGTATCTTCAAGGAATCAGAGAAGCTAATGAGAGCCCTCAGGTAGGTCCTGTCTAAGAAAGTTATGTAGACCAAGTTATGTAGAGGAAAAGACAAGAGGATATTCTGGATTTCTGAGGGCTACATCGCACACACAAACAAATGCAGAATAGGAGGCTGTGGAAGGCACATGAACTCCTAATTTCCCAGAAAGAAACATGAATTATCAAGAATGTAATAGAAGACTTCTAGCTCAATGTGGTGGGTTAAATCCATACACCTATTTCTTTTTCCTAGTCAAATTTCACTGAAATGGCAGAAGGAGTGAAAAAGACATAAGTCTTTAAGAATGAAGAATACCAGGGAAAACAGACCTGCAGTCACCGGTATGTGGAAGCCCCCACACAGAGTGGCTGGCTCACCATATGTGGAAGCCCCCACACAGAGTGGCTGGCTCACCAGATGGTCCCCTGCTACAAAGCAGCTCACAAGCCCTACCCAGGCACACAGAGCTTCTAGATTTTACTTTACATAGAAAACCAAAGATCATCAAGCATTTGAAAAAAATTGGGTATTTGATAGGAGAGCTAATGACCAGAACAAGCAAATAGGACAAAGTAACCACAACTGTGAGGAAATACATGAGTAAGGTATGGAAAAACCTCAAAATAATCCCTTCAATTAAATATCCTTAGACAATTAAATATCCTAAGGCATAATATTATATGAAGTATCTTAAGAGAGATGACAGGTGATGCAACACAGAAGTGCTCTTGGGAATTAAAAATATAAAAATAGTATATTTGACAAGTGAGTTGGAATGTAACATTGAGAAAGACAGTGTGGTAGGTAACTAAGAAATTAAATAGTAAAACCTAAGAGATGAAAATAGGAAAGAAAAGATTAGTAAATCAGAGAATCAGATCATGATGTTAGTAGTGGACTAAGAAGAACCCTGAAGAGAGGACACTGAGGGAAAAAATTATCACAGAAATAATACAAGAGAAATTTGAGGACTTTACAGATTCAAAGGCCCAGCACAATGAATAGGTAACAGGGTTTTACTAGAAAGCACATCAGAACATTTGGGATACAGAGGCAAGCTGACAAATTTCTAAAGGGGAATTGGGGTCACACTGGATTCATCAAGAATCAGGGTAGCATGGGCCACATCAGTAGAAACCCTGAAACCTGAGTAATGCCTTCAAAATTCTAGGCAAGTTTTATTTCAACCTAAAATGCCATATCCTGACAAACCATCAGTCAAGTGTGAAGGTAGAATGACATTTCTAAATATATGAGTTCATAAAAATATGCCTCTTTTGAACGATCTTCCAAAAAGCTACCAGGTGTATGTCTCACAAATGAGATTATCAACCAAGAAAGGGAAGGACAACAGGTTAGAGAGGCAAAGGGGATTCACAGAATGATGTGAAGCTCAGATCCAGGACTAAAACTACCTGGTGGGTCTAGTAGGGAGCAGCACTGAGATTTAAGCAGGATAGGAGGCTCTAAGAGGAGTGTCCCCGTGACAGTGGAAGCTGGTAGCTGGAAGTGGTACATTTTCTAATATGCTTGAGGACATTAAGAATGCCCAGAGGGCATTCCAGAGGAGGAAATTGGCATATGATATAGAAAGCAGAAAGAATGGATCAGGAATAAATAAGAACATATTACTATTATTTAGAAATAAACAATCAGAGGAAATAGTTTTAAAAGTGAATATGTTTGCCTCTGAGGAGTGTGATTTAGGGGTACACAGAGATTGGTCCCAAGGATTGATATTTTCATTTTAAGTCTATAGAGCTGCTAAATATATATACATATTATTTTGAAAAGCATTATTTTGAAATTTACTGACATTTGGAAATTTTAGCCTATGAAAGTTAAAAAATTTCACATGGTTCAATGTAATAAAAATGAGGGAATCTTTAAGAGTAATGAAATAGAAATACAAATACTGTATGACCTTACTTTTATGTGGAAGCTGAAAAAAGTTAGTGATAAAAATAGAATAAAATGGTGGTTACCAGGGGTTGGAGGGAGAGTGTGTGTGTGGGATTATGATTAAAAAAAGGAAAATTTCAGTTACATGGATAGAATAAATTTGATAGATCTATTGTAGGCTTGTATTGTGGCAATGGCTAACAATTGTGTGTTGTATTCTTGAGAATTATCAAACGAGTAGATTCTAAGTGTTATCACTACAAAAAATGGCAAATATATGAGGTAATATGTATATTAATTAGCTCAATTTAACCATTTCACAAGGCATACATGTTTTAAAACATTAATGTTGTACACCATAAATAAAATTTTGTCAAATAAATGAAAAATAAAGCGCCAAAAGAAAATAAAGAAGCAATACTATAATGTATCAGAATTGATTACTTATATCAATTATAAAAATCAAAAATTTTTCATCAAGATGTTACAGGCAGCTAAGCTAGTTAGAAATATTATAGGCAGTCAGACAGGGCTAGGCCCTCGAGGAAGCTGGCCCAGAGGACCAGATGTCTGATGACCTTGGAGGGGACACACACCTCTTGCTGTGGGCCAGATCTCAAGACAAATGCAACCACTCCTGTAAGTATAATCCTTAGGGATTAAATCTGGATCACTTTGAGAAGCCAAGAGTCACCATCTCAGTTCCTTGTAGGAAGAGTCATTGATCTGTAAAAAATGCTTGCTTTCTATGTGACTCACTTCCCCATTTGTCCCTGATTTGGTCAACTCTATCTGAGCAATTAATCTTATTGGTTGACCATAGTTCTGTCCCACTTTATGCCCACCTTGCAAATTCCCATTTTTCCCCACCTTTGAGCCATCTAACCTCATGATTTTGCTCTATAAAAGTCCCTGGAAGAGACAGAGCCCTTGGCAACCCACACAGGACTCTTTCTGTCTCTCTCTCAGCCAGAAGCTTTGTTTCTCTCAATAAATATTTCTGCTCTTAACCTCCATTGTTCCCAAAATTCATTTTTCGATTTTAGAGAACACGAACTCGTGCTGGACATATAGTAGGTCAGGAGTTTCATTCCTCTATATCAAACACAGAAATAGGAAGATGAACCAAATTTTAGCCACATTGGCGTAAGTCAGTAGATTGGAACACAATGTATGCCACCTCTGCCTTCTCCATGTTCTGTGTATCAGAATGTTGATTGTTTTTCCATTAAAATGTTGCATCTGTTTTTTTTAGCTACCTATAATTCCCACCACAGTTATAGCTTCCTTCTTGATAAATGGTTATTTAAAACTAATCCTCCCTGAGTAGGTGGCATGCACCTATGATCCTAGCATTTGGGAGCCTGAAATATGAGGACTGCAAATTTGAGGCCAGCTTGGATTACGTGGTGAGACTCAGACTTTAAACAAAGGCAAAAAAAGAACCCTCCTTCCATCCTTTCCCAATCTCTTGATGTCTCTGCTTGTTTATCTCCTTAAGTATCTGGTTTTCTTTCTCTATCCCTTGCATTCCTTCTCCAATATATTGTTACTCAGTTCCCATTTCCTGGGAAAGTCTGAGCAGGACTCAGTGTCGTGCTAGCGTTAGGAGGGGCAGAATGGTCACCGCACAGTGTTGTTCAGGATCTCAGTGCACAAACACCAGCTATGCTGGGAGCTACTCCTGGGTGCTCTAAGGGAGAATGCCACATGCACTGCAGGGTGTATCCCCACAGCCGTTTGGAACAGAGAAGATGAGGGGAAGGGGTTTAGATTCCCTCTGCTGGGAATTTGGAATTGAACTTGAAGACAGGCAGTTATTTAGGTTCTTTGCGTAGTTACCACATGCTGCCTCTGGTGCTGAGGGTTGTGCACCCTGTCCTGTGGGGTAATGATCAGGAAATGCTGGTTGGTAGAGTTAGGACAATGAAACAGGTGTGCAGAGGGGATGAGAGATGAAAGATGGAATCAAAATAATCACTTTGCACCTCCATCTTTTAGTTCTTTCTTTTTTGCAGAATTACAGATTGAACCCAACGCCTTTGCACTGAGCTATACTCCAACCCCTTTTTATTTGTTATTTCAAGACAGGATATTGCTAAGTTGCTTATTTGCCCAGTGTAGGATTGAACTTGTGATCCTCCTGCCTCAGCCTTGCAGAGTGCCGGTATTACAGATGTGCCCCACCACACCCAGCTAGTTTTATTTTGAGAAAGGTTGTATTCTTCCTTTTGGATTTAAACTTAGTAGCCATACCCAGGCATGGTGGCACACACCTGTCATCCCAGCACTTGGGAGGCTGGAGCAGGAGGACCACCATGAATTTGACGCCAGCCTATGCTACATAGTGAGAATTTGTTTCAAAAAAGAAAAAAAAATTAGTGGCCTTAAAATATTATAAATAAACATTGATAGGTTCTGCTAGCCCGGTACTTAGCTATCTGTAACATGACATCCACCCAACTTGGTATCTGACCCGGAGAAACAATCTATCTCTACAAGAGTAACATCTATGTTCTCCTCATTGCAGAGATATGTCTCCCACTTCCTTTTTGCAAGTGTGCCCAGCCCTTTCTAACTGCAACACTCCACAACTACCCAAGCTCCCAGTAAATCTTTCTGTCTCCTGTTTTATACAGGCAGATGATCCTTCAAATCTGTTGCTAATATGTCATTTTGCCCATCTCCCAAACTCCTCCCCCAGCCAAAACTGGTAAAAGTAGTTTCATTTCTTTGTTCTTGCTGAGAGCCACTGCAGCCCTATAAAGCTCATTAAAGGCCTCTTCCTACTTTATCTCCTTCTTATCTCTCTTGCACCACTTTAGACTGAATACCCAAAATACTCAATCCAACATATCCCTCCATCTTCTTTACTTAAGCTACACTGAGTCAGTTCTTGCAATCACAATGACACTAGTGGGTATGTTAATGTCTGGAATTCTAAGGCAGTGACTCATAGGACTCATGTTTTCAGCAGGGTGCCGAGTAATCCTGGGCAAGAGGAAATTTTATGCATACTTGGTGAAGCTCTAGGAGAGTAAATTATATTTGACTTAATGAACATGATCAGGAACTCTATTTCCTGAGGTACACAAGAGAGAGCCTAACTAGGCTTGCTCAATGCTATTTTCCTTCAAGTTTTGATGTTAGCGTTTGAAGTGTGGCAAATAGTTCCAAAACCTAGATGAGTCCAGCTGGTATTTAACTGTAGGAACAAAAGATGCTTCTTTGATGAAGATTTTTCCTTCTGATCGTCAGTGTGTGTTGTGTGGAATCTATTTTAGGAAGCCCCTGTCTGTATTAATTTCTTCTCATGCTCAGTATTTTTCCTTCTTTCTGCTCTGTCTGACCTGATATGATGTCATTTGGGCTGTATTAAACATTTTTTTTTGAAGAAGGCTGGACATTATATATTTCATCCAAAAAATGCTATTTCTGGGTCTCCAATTCATCTCTGCCACGGCATTTTCCTGGTTCCTAAAGGACTCTGGTACAGACATACCCTCTCCCCCTCCTCCCTTTCACCTTGGATTCAGCACTAAAAAATGTAAAAGACGTTAATAAGGCAGGAGGTGCTTTATGCCCCAGGGTATAGATGATACTATTGGAAATGAGGAATCTTCTTCCTGAATGTTGTCAATTTGTTACTTTTCTGAGTCTGCTGGTGGCAGCACAGCGTGGGGCCCTGTTATCTCCCAGCCCAAGCAGCTGGCTTTGGGCACAAGTCTGGACTACGAGAGATTGCTTTGTGGCCCCACTGGGGCATTTCACAATTTCCTTTTCCTTGAGAAACTTTAAAAGCCATCTGGGCTCTGCTACCCATGTGTACTTTATGAAGCGCTTCTACCGTGTGACTCAGTCCAGGCAATGCAGCAGCCAGATCACCTGCCATGGAGATGGTGAAATGTGACACCCTGCCGTGGTGCAGTGGATCCAAGAAAGAGGCCAGTCTGACTGGACAAACGTTTATTTGACACCTGCGCTGTATGACCTTTGTGTCAGGTGTGAGGATATAGGTGGTCTGTGCCCATAAAGAGCTCAGAGTTTAGTGATGAAAATTCAGAATAAACAAATAACATAAAGTGGGAAAATATAAGGAGTGAAGGCAGTACAGGAGCTGGAGGCCTGGCAGGTGTACATCAGTGAGGGATAGATTTTGGAGATGGCTCTCTGATGTGAGTCTCGAACAAACTGCAGTAACCGGGAATAAAAGAGGACGAGGCATCTGTGGAGAGGGAACAGCATTCATAAAACACTAAAGTGTTAAATGGTCTGTTTGGGAGAGAAGTAGGTTGATAGAGTGTTCAGGACAGAAAGGGGGTATGAAAGATCAGGCTGGGAGGTCAGAAGGCCAGACACTTGTGTACCTTGTTGCAGGGAAGGTGCCACTGAAAGCAAAGTGTGGTTTGCATAGATGAAGCTGTGCTGCCAGAGTCGATGAAGTGGGAGGCTGGGCCAGGATCCCTGTGGTGGAGGCAGAACTAAAGGGTTGGCAGCAGGGCAGCTGTAAACCTACAGGAGTTGAGGATTTTTGCAGCACTAGGTCAATAAGGGACAGCCAGGTAGACAGTCAGGCATGGATGACCCAAACTGTGTACACAGGCTTTGAAGGCTTTGGATCTAAAGTCTTCACTAACAGATCAAATTTAAAGATTTAAGCAGGTGTTGAGAGCTAAAGTAAGCCTGAGTACAGCAAAATAGATCAGAAATCAGAGGACAACTCAGTGGCTGGCAGAGGAAAGACCTGTCAGGAGTTGTGATCTCGACCATTTCACCAATTAACCACCTTACCTTGTTTGGACAATGTTGAGCAATGATGAGTTTATACTTGCTCATCCTACCTGTTATGCTACAGGGAACCATGTGGTAGCAGAGAGAGGTGGTGTGCTTGAGATGTACTCTGTAGGCTAACATACCTACTTGTCTGTGATTTGGATGTGGGGATGCGTAAGAAGATGTCTAACAACTGACTCCCAATTTCCTGACCTTTAGCTATGTGTTGATGGGATGCTGCAATTTGTTTATATAATAGATTGGTTTGCTAGGACTGTTGTAAAAAAGAATTCCACAGAAATTAATTGAGGGTCCTACCATGGCAGAATAGATTTGTATCACACTTATGGAGACTAGAAATCTACAATCAAGTTGTTGGTAGGATTAAGTCTTTTTGAGGGCTGTGAGGGAGGGACCTGTTCCATTCCTTTCTCTGCCTTGTAGATGACTGATGACTCCTCATGTCTTCATCCTGTCTTTCTTGCATGTGTGTGACTGTGTTCCAGTTTCTTCTTCTTCTTGTAAGGACACTAATCACATCAGATTAGGGTCCACCTTAAAGACCTCACCTTGATTTAATTATGTCTTTAAAGACTTAATCTCCAAATAAAGTTGCATTTTGAGGTCATGAAGGTTAGGACTCCTACATATGATATCTTAGAAGAGCTCAAGTCAGCCCATAACAATATAGATGATCAAGAGGGAAACAGTTTTGTGAAGAAACTCAGGAATTTGGTATTGAACATAAAGTGGTACCTTGGTTCATGAATGATTTCTTTGGTGAACAGTTTTGTTCATGAACAAAAGCACTTGGCAAAATTTTGTTTTGTGTGTGAATTCTGCATTAGGTGACAGACATGACAGCATCCATCTGTCCTGTATAAGCACCAATGTGCAAAATTTGAAACAAAGTATTAATTTGAGAAGTTTTTGAGATATTCAAGTAAAAATGTCAGGCAAACAGTTTTATATACAATATCTTGAGCTCTGAGATTAAGTCTGGGTTGGAGATACAAATTTAGGAATTGTTGGGAGGTTTAGATTTAAATAAAGCTATGGGAATTGGCCAGGCATACATGCATGTATGTGTGTGTGTGTGTGTGTGTGTGTGTGTGTAGGTGAAAGACACTTAGATACAAGGTACCAGGAATCCAAGTTGTATGCCAATAAAGGCCACAGATCTCCCAGTTTACAAGGGTCCCATATCTTTCTACTTTCTGCATAGAACAACGTTGAGTTATATTGTAGCCATTAGCTCCAAAAGAACTGTGAGTGCTGGGCAAAGAACTCTTCCACTGGGTATAGATAAATATTTAAAATAAAATCCTGACTGTAATTTCTTTATCATGTGATGCATGTTTATTGTAAAAATTCTAACAAATTAACAAATATGATAAAAGAAAGTCAAAATAATTTAGTTCAGACATGCATACACCTTGGCAGTCCTCAGTCGGCAAGGACGGAGATCAGGAGTTCAGTATCTCTCTATGCTGATTCTTGGGAGAGCAGAACAATTCTGAGATTTCCTATTTATTTCCTCTGGAGAAACTGGCCCAATGAACCATTAGTTTGCTCATGATAACACTCAGCTTTGGTAGTAGCCTAACACTGATTTTCCTTTCTTACCTGTTTCACTCTTCTTATCTTATAAAAAACTTCCTAATGAGCTATCTTTTCATTATCCCTGTCACAGAAACCTAATCTAGGATATATCCCTAACACTCAACCCAGAAATAATCATCTCCAATGTAAACACCATTCCAGAATATCTCTATGCGTATACACAGGACTGGCCAGAGGGTTGAAATATGTTTGCGGAAATAAAACAATTTTTAATTAACATGAAGAGCATTTTAAAAAAGATATCAAAAGGAAATGCTTAAAAGGATCTAGGGCTGACACTAGGGTGAGGTGACTGGGACTTGTAGGGCACAGGCTTTAAGAAGACTCTCATTTTTAGAGTTGTAATAAGCAGGGTCCTTGGCCTCTGTCTAATCCAGTCATAGTCCTACGAACTTCAGTGAGGTCTTTTGATAGTTATAGCTCCAAAAGCTGGCTCAGACATGGAGCACAATGTTTCACAAGTAGAGGACTTTGTGGGCAGGACATCCTTATCCTTGCATCACTTATCTCTGTAAGTCTCGAAGGCCCCTAGGGGCTGGGCTCAAATTGTCTACCTTTACCTAACTGGGTAGCCTCAGGCACTTATAAGAGTGGTGGGAAGAGGTTTCTATTCTCTTTGGAGGGAAAACTGCTCCACTGAGGTCTCAGGTTAACATTTTTTCATGACATGGGTGTTTTGGGAATCCTAGGATGGTCAGTCTCTTCTGTCTGAAGAATTGGATAAAAATACTATGTAGTAGCTGTGCATGGTGGTGCACACCTGTAATCCCAGCACTCGGGAGGCTGAGGCAGGAGGATCACTGAAGTTTGAGAACAGCATGGACTACAAAGTAACCTCAAGGTCACCCCAAAATGTATAGCAAGACCCTGTTTCAAAAAGACTAAAAAAATTAATACTGTGTAGTAGCACATTTCTGTAAGAGCATTTCAGTTCGATAAGTAATTATCAAGGACATATTATGTGCAAAGCACTGTCCTGAGCTGTCTCTACATGAGGATGGAGGTAACTTAATGTTTCCTGTGAGCCACGCCTGGTCTGTCAGGGAGGGTGTTTGATGGAGGTGGTTGACCAGGGAGTCTGCTCTGGGGTTAATTTGATTATTGATCTCATGGATGTTTTTCAGAATGAGGAGTACAGCAAAAGTAACAGTGAGGAGGTGAAAAGATAGTGGAGTACGAATGAGTTAAAAAACAGAGGAGGGAAGAAGACTGACGCTGGCTGTGGATGAGCGAGGGGATAAATGAGGAGAGGGTTGTGGCTGAAGACTTGGGATAGACGCCTCTCCTCAGACCCTGCTCTCTCTTCATGGCTGGCTTGTGGTAAAGCAAGGGGGGAGACATCTTTTTACCTCTTTCCTCAGGCTTATGTGTTCTTGAGAGGCCTGACTGCTTTTTTGGGGGTACAGAAAGCCTGAGTTTGGAGGCAGTAGCTTGAAATTAACCAGCATAGTTTGGCGCTCACGCCAAGTCTTGTCTTTCGGTGTCCTAAGTAGTTTCTTCCTTATTCTTAACTTTACTGTGATTGATGTCTGTCAGAGTTTCAGCTATAAACAAATCTATGAGCTTGCTTAAAGAAGTGTTGGCAGTGGTTGGTAGTTGCCACCTCATGATAATGTATATTCATTTTTCTCTGACATTAAAAAATACACTTCTTTGAAGCATTCTAGCTACCTTTCTTTCCATGCTTTCCGAGCTCTTCAAGGTAGTGTTCTTTTATTATCCCCATTTCATTTTTCATCACCTCTTTCTCACATGAGGCCAAACACCTTGTTTTGATCACAGTTGTCCTGCAGGTCCTTTTTTCACTAAGATCTCCTCTACATCACTACGTCTAGTAGGCTTCTTTTTGGAAGTGCTCACTCTACTACACTTGGTGCCAGGCCTCTTTTTTCAGTTTTCTCCTTTGACTTCTGTGTCTTCCTCTGTCTGTAGCTGACCTGGGAGCATGTTTTTTGTTTTCTCTGTCTTTCAGATGTTGCTGTTCCTTAAACTTTTGTCCTGTCCTCTTTTCCCCCTCTCTCAGCTTGAATGCTTTTATCCATTTCTCTCACTTTGACAACTTGTCATTTAATTATTGACACCCACATCTGTGTCTCCAGCCCAAATTTGCTCCTGAGAATTTAGATCTGTGGATTCAATTGCCTGCAGAGTCCCAAAAATACTTCATACATACGTTGCTCCCATTTGACTCATTCTTTCCTGGAAAACTGGGTCTGCTTCAAGTATTACTTTTCTCAATAAATTGGGCATCATTCCAGAAACCTTCCTTTCTTCATCCCCCGCCCTTGGCTGATGAGTATATCTTGTTCCTTCTGTCTGTTTCTTCTTTTTAGAGTCTTCTAAGATGGAAACAGGCCCTGATTCCCTGGCAGAGACAGACCCCAAGCAGTGGGACATTGTTTCCCGAGTGGGCCCATAGAACCAGCTGTTGGAGACTGAGACCTGACCTGGATTGGGAG
The DNA here is from genome assembly GCA_004027295.1 of Dolichotis patagonum. Classification (NCBI taxonomy): domain Eukaryota; kingdom Metazoa; phylum Chordata; class Mammalia; order Rodentia; family Caviidae; genus Dolichotis; species Dolichotis patagonum. Next base: position 21,124 of record PVJX010020600.1, on the reverse strand, counting down.
AGTCTTGGGTAGTCAGAGGTATCAGTGAGAACATGAGACACTTTCCTTAGTGACCCATCCCACAGACATCAGCTGGTGAGTGAACCAAAGTGGTGGTGCCGCGCATCCCATTGCGTGGAGTAGCAACAGGACAGTGGGACCAGCGTTTTATCTCAAAGTGTTCTGGGGTTCAAATTCCAACAACAGAACAGCCCTGGGGTCACTTCAGTACCAATATCTTGGAGTGAAAGGGGGGAAGGGCTGTCCAGTCACAATAGACAGCTGTCAGTTGGACAATGGACTGGAGGGAACCAGGTTGGGAAGTAGGAGCTGGAACCCAGACTCCAGTTGGGTGAATGCCAAGTGCTAGCCATTAGTCCTAGCTGTAAAGGACTAGAAGCAGTCCCATGGCCTGTGGTGGGCATCCCTTTCTTTGGTCCAAAAACACAAGCAGGCAAGAGTCCTAGGCTGGTGATGGGACAGGGGTGCCATCCCCCCCTGCACAAGCAGGCAAGCCATCTTGGGTTGGACAAGTGTATCATCACCTACCTGGTGACCAACAGGCAAATGGCTTTAGCTAGCTGCAGATACTCCCCTTGCCCTAACACCAACTTGTGTAAGAGGAGTCACTGGTGTGGCCAAGATCAGCCTTGCATTCAGCAGTAGTCCTACTGTAGACTTGGCAGAATTATTCAGTACAGGGGTTTTTATTAGGGAGCTAACACTGAACTTGGGGCACTAGGGGAATTTTTTAAATAATCTTTTTTCTATTTTTACTTTTTAATTTTTTGGGAGGGGAAGCTGTATATAGGTTTTGACTTTTACTGTTTCATTTGTTTTCTCTGTCTGACTCTCTCTTTCCTCACTGGTCTTTTAGTATTCTCTGAGATTTTCAGGTGAATGAACACTGTCTCTGGTCTTTCTGTTTTGCCTCAAAATTCTTTTGCTTTTTTCTCTGTTCTTTCTCTCATGTCTCTTCTCCAGCTTCCCAAAATTTGGGTGATCATCCTTAGTCCTTCAACTTTGCTTATAGTATATTTCTCTTCAGCTATCACTCTGTTTTGTCCCCTATTCCTCTTAAATTCTCCTTCAACACAGGATAAAATCACTCTGTTAAGGGGGAAAATACACTACATACAAATTCCTGGCCTGTGTAGGAGGTTGTTGTATAAATATACCTCTTGCTTCTATGGTTAAAGATATCAAATTAGCAGTCATCACAGATGATCAGTTTCTAGGCTATATTTAATGATACTGTAATTACCAATTGTATTATTTTAGCCTAGATGCCATAATTATTGTAATAAGTTGTTCACCTTTGTATGATAACACCATGATAATTTGGGGTTAGGATCATTCTCATAGTCCATTACCAAGGACTGGGTACTGAGCCAAATAAATAATGTATCATCCCCACAAAGATCAGCAACTAGCTACATCTAGAAGACATCTCAAAGGAATGGACATTTCCTAGGGGGGGCTTTGATACTAGTGATAAAACTACTTAACATAAGAAAAATGCAAAGAACAACAAAGAAAAAAAATCAAAATAGAAAAGTAGAAAATGGCAGGACACAGATGCAAAATGCAATCCTAGACTTCCAACTCACCAAGGAAAAATCCAGGGGCAATGAGATAGAGGAAAACAGAAGCCATACACCTGAATTCACTGGTGACAGTAGAAAAAAAATAATATATGTGAGGCTATAGAGGATATCAAAACAGAAATAATCTCACAAGTAAAAAAAGAGATAATGACCATAATGAAGGACTTGCAAAGCAAAAGTAGAGTAGAAATAGATTTAAAAAAAATAGAGGAGCATAGAAAAATAATGAAAGACATGAGTTCCCAACATAGGAAAGAAATGGAGTTCATGAAACAGATTCAAATATATATCCAGGAAATTAAAAATTCCATTGAAAGTGTACAAAACCATATAAAAGAAAGTGAAGACAGAATATCAGATGTAGAAGATAGGGCTCTGGTTAGAGATCACAAAAAGGAAGACCTCTTTTTTTAAAAAAAAATATTTTAAAGAGGATAAAATCAAGGAAAATAGAATAAAACCAATCAAAATAAACCAGTATAAGTGATACAAGACTTCAGAACTTTACAAAATCAACAATAGTTACCATAATGTCTTTTGTTGTCTTTAAAATAGCTGCAGATACTTTCGGACATAGTAAAAATTGAACAGAACAGAATAGAATAGAAACAATAAAAACAAAAGAATGAATGCAATAAAGGACTTCAAAACAAGCCAATAGTAAATCCAAAATGGCTAACATAATATGTCTTGCTATCTTTTAAATAGCTGCTCATGCCATCAGATTTAACGTAATCAAACAAAACGAACAATAATAAAACCCAACCCAACAAAACAATGAAAATGATACAGTTTCCAGGTGGGGATCAGTTCCTTGTGAGGCCTGGTTTTATCCCTCTGCAGTCTGTGAATGGTGCTGACTTACGAAGAGAAGCTTCGGTATGGCTGTCCCCACTCCAGCAGAGGCCTGCGCATGGCGATGGTTTCCAGGCAGGGATCACCTCCTTGTAAGGCCTGGTTCTCTCCCTCTGCAGTCCATGAATGGTGCTGCACCATGGAGAGAGTGTTGGGTCTGGCTGTCCCCACTCTGGCAGTGGTCCAGGCACGGTGCTGGTTTCCAGGTGCAGATCTCCTTGTGAGGCCTGGTTCTTTCCCTTCACAGTCTGCAAATGGCCAAGAAATACCTCTTAGAAATAGCAAGGGACCATGAAAAAACAACCATACAATTCCAAGATGTTGCAAAGAAGAATAACATAAGACTGATTGGGGTCAATAGAAATGCAAGAGTTACAGAAATGACAGAGATATAATAGCAAAAACTTACAAAGTAGGGAAAAAGTATTTTACATACAGGTAAGTGAGGCATACAAAACTGCAATTATAATCAATACATCTACACCAAGTCATATAATAAGCAATATTCCAGAAATTCAGCACAAGAACAGAACATTAAAAGCTGTTAGAAAAAAGAAAAAACCATCTATAAAGGAAAGCCCATCAGAATTACAGCACAAACCCTTAAGGCAAGCAGTGGTTGGAGTGAAGTGTTTCCAGTTCTGAAAGAAAACAACTTCCAACCTGGACTGATGTACCCTGCAGAATTCTCTTTCAGAATTAATGGAGAAATAAAACACTTCTATGAAAAAGAAAAACTGAAAAAAGGTCATGACAACCAAAACAGGTCTACACAGGGCTCTGAAAGATATTCTAGAAAGATGAAGCAAAACCCACTGTTATGGTTTATACACTGTGTCAACCTGCTAGAAGCCTAAAACGGATTCAATAGCTCTACATCCTGGGGTGTAGAGGACAAGCCATTACCATTCTAGGATATTGTTCATTGAGTCAATTTGAGAAGTTCAGAAATTTAACTAAGTGTTTCAGCAGGGGGCCAGGGTCCTTAGTTTGTAACATTCTCAACCTGTGCAAGAGGAGGGCACAAAGATGGTGTGAGTGCTGCAGCCGCACCAGGGGGGTGACCTGTATATGGTAACAGGCAAACGAGGAGGGACTGATTGCTGGTTCTTTGGAGGAGCTCTAGTCTTTGCCTTCAGCTTGGATGTCATCTTCTGGCTTCTGGCACAGACTGTTTAGCTTCCACCTGGGACTCCTCAGCCTTCATTTTCGACTCTTCAGCCTTTGTCATAGACACTTCAGCCTTCCATCATTAGGATCTTTAGTGTTCCATCACAGACCAATTGGCCTCCTGATATGGACTTTCACAGGACACTGCAGTAAGCTCCAGCCTTTGGGCTGGACTCTTCTACCTCCAGTGTGCAGACATCTTCTGCACGCTCCCTCATCCAACTTGGTAGCTGACCGTTGTAAGCCAATCTTTTAATTTCTTATATATTTGTATATCTTGTGTTATATCTGTTTCTCTAGTAAACCCTGACTGATACAGTCACCATTCCAAGGGTATCAGTAGAAAGAAATCAGGCAGGGGAATCAATTAAACAGAGAGGAAAGACAGGATATCATCAACAGAAAAATTATATGTAAAAGACAATACATATCAGATAGAGCCATCAATGTAAATGGTCTCAATCTACCAATCAAAAGAAATAGAAATCTACCAATCAAAACAAATAGACTGAGTGAATCAAGAAACAAGATCCAACAGTATGCCACATTCAAGAAACACATTTAACTCCAAGAGAAATTCATAGACGGAAAGTCAAAGAATGGAAAACAAAACTCCATGTAACAAGAACCCAGAAAAAAAAGCAGAGATAGCTATCCTATTTGCGTATAATAGGATATCCTATTATCCTATCCTATTTGCAAAACTTCAAGCCAAGACTGATCAAAAGAGATAAGGAAGGACACAATATACTTGTTAAGGGAAAACTCCAAGCGTAGGTAATGGTTGATACATTGTGTCAGCTTGAGAAGTTTAAAAATTCAACTAAGTAACTCAGCAGTTTTATATCCTGGGTGGAGAGGACATGCCCTAGGACAGCTGTTTATATTCCAGGAGTTTGTAATGGTTGATTTGTTGTATCAGTCTGAGAAGTTTAAACATTTAATTAAGTGACTCATTGGGGGCCAGGGTCCTCAATTTGTAAATATCCTGAGCTCCTGCAAGAGGTGGGCATGGAGATGGTGTGAGTGCTAATCTGACCTAGGGTGGACAGCCTGAAAACACTGTAAGGGAGGAAAAGAGGCTTGCTCTCTCCATTTTTTGCTTTTGTTGCTTTTGCTGTCTTCTGCTGCTAGGAACTGTTGATCCTCTGCCATGCCAACCTGCCTCAGAGCCAACTCATGATGGACTGAAAGTTCCGGAAACTGTGAACTAAATAAACCTTCCCTTTCTTAATTTTGGGAGTTATATATTTTGTCTCAGCAATGAGAAAAAAGTAACTAAGACAGAGGGATAACAATCATAATTATGTATTCACCAAATACAGGGGCACCCACCTATATAAAACCAATATTAACAAACATGAAAAACCAAATAAGCACTAGCACAATTGTTACAGGGGACCTTAATACCCCATTGTCACAAATAGATCAACTAGGCAGTGCAGTTGAGCCTAAGAAAACAACACAAAAAAAATGAATCAAAGAGTTAGTTCTTCACAAGATTAAATAAAATTGACAATTCAGCCAACCTTATCAAAAAAGGAAAGAAAAGACTCAAATTCATGCATTTAGGAATGAAAAGGGTGAAATCTCAATGGATTCTATAGAAATTCAAAAGATCTTCAATACCTACTTTGAGAACTTTTACTCTACTAAGATAGAAAACAGAAGAAATGGGCAGATTCTTAGATACATATGAATTACCAAAGTTGAATCAAGAAGATGTAAAAGTTCAAAGTAACCCAATATCAATGAAATTGAAAATATTATAAAAAAAACTTACCAATACTTGCATTCACTGCTTAATTCTACAAGAGACTTAGAGACAATCTAATGCCACTACTTTTCAAACTCTTAAATGAAATTGAAATGGAAACAATACTTCCAAAGTCATACTGGAAGCAAGTATTACTCTGATACCAAAACCAAAGGACAAAACTGAAAAAGAGATCTAAAGACCAATCTCCCTAATGAGTAGAGATGCAAAAATACTCAACAAAGTACTGGCAAACAGCATGCAGAAGATCATCAAGAAGATTATATACAATGAGTAAGTACAATTCACCCCAGGAATGTAGGGATGGTATAACATACACAAATCAATAAATGTAATACACCATATCCATACAGTCAGGGACAAAAACTGCATGATCATCTAAAGAGATGCAGAAAAAGCAAAAAGATCATCAAAAGAGATTCAGAAAAAGCAAAAAGAGAAATTTGGACACCCATTCATGATAAAACCCTACAGAAAACTGGAATAGAAGGCCTTAATCTCAATCTGGTAAAAGACATCTATGACAAACCAACAGCCAACATCATACTAAATGGTCAAAAACTGAAACCTTTCTTTCTAAAATGAGGAACAAGACAAAGGTGTCCATTATCACAACTCCTATACAATATAGTTCTGGAAACATTAGCTAAAGCAATTAAACAAGAGAAATAAATAAAATAAATAAAGATAGGAAAGAAAGAAGTTAAATTATCTTTCCTTCGGATGACGTGATACTCCACTTAGAAGACTCCAAATATTTCATAAAAAGAATTCTAAATTTAATAACCAGATTCAGTTGCATATCTGGATGAAAAGTCAATACTCAAACATCAACAGCATTCCTGTACATAGATAATAATCTCACTAAAAGAGAAATTAGGGGAATAACACCTTTCATAATAACATTGAAAAAAATGAATTACCTTGGAATCAGTCTAACAAAGGAAGTAAAACTACAGTACTCTGCAAAAGGAGATTGAAGAGGATACCAGAAATGGAAAGATATCCTTTGCTCATGTGTAGAAGAACCAACATAGTAAAAATGGCCATACTCCCAATATTGTTATACAGATTTAATGCAGTTCCAGTCAAAATTATCATACCCCCACAGAACTAGAGAAAGCATTCCTAAAATTTATTTGGAACCAGAAGAAACCTAGAAGGGCAAAAACAATTCTGGTCAGCAATGGCAAGACAAGGGGCATCAGAATCCCTTACTTGAAATTATACTACAGAGCTACTGTGATAACAACAGTATCGTACTTGTAAAAAAGCACAGATGAGAAGCAATGTAACAGATTAGAAGAGGTAGAAACAACTTCAGATACATTCAGCTATCTTATCTTTGACAAAGGGTTTAAACACGTTTATTGGAAGAAAGAAAGTCTCTTTAGTAAATGGTGCGGGAAAAACTGGCTTCCCACATGCTGAAAACTAAAACTAGATCCATGTATATGACCATACACTAAACTAAAATCAAAATGGATCAAAGATCTAAATATTAAAACAGAAGCACTAAATCTTCTGGAAGAGAGAATAGGTAGAACTCTTTGAAGACATTGGTGTCGGCAAAGATTTCATGGAAAGAAATTCAGATTGCATGGGAAATATTACAAAGAATCAACAACTGGCCTCTCATTAAAAATTTTGTACACAGCCAAAGAAATCACCGGTGGAGTGAAAAGATAACCCACAGAATGGGAAAAATATTAGATGAATGTTCTTCAGACAGAGAACTACTACCTAGGACATCTAAAGAATTAAAAAAAAAAAAACAGACCTTCCCAATAGAAAGACCAAATTCCAAAACGGATATCTGAAATGAATGGACACTTCTCAGAAGTACAAATGCAAAGTAAATAGATGAAAAAATGTTCAACATCAGTGATCATTAAAGAGATGCAAATTTTTTTTTATTTTAAAGAGAATAAAACAAAAGAGGGCAGAACAAAGCAGATCAGAACAGAACAACATAAACAAAACAGCACTTTACAATAAGACAACTGGACATTAACAGTAGCTATCAAAATATCGCTTTCTCTGCTATAGTTGAGCATAGTTTCAAATACAATAATATCAAACATAACACAATAGTATAAAACCATTCAAGAGAATGAAAGAATTACAGGACATTCTGAACTGAATAACTATGATCAGTGGCTACTATAATATCTCATTTTCAATAAAAAGATTTGTTTATACTATCACATATATTAAAATCCCAATAAGATACAACATGATAGAACTGATGGTAATAGCAGAGTAGAAGCATGGTAGGACTTCTAAGCAAGATGATATCAAATCAGCAATGGCTGCCATAATGTTTTGTTTTCTTCAAAACAGCTGTTCATACCATCACACATAATAACGTCAAATAAAACAGAATAAAACCATTCCAACTGATGAATGAAAACATTGAAAGGCTTCAAAGCAATGAAATGGGAAATCATGATTACCATAAAAATCTTATATACTCTTACCAACTCTCATACTAGGGAGACTATATGGTATTTACACATGTGAGTTTGGTTTATTTCGCTTATGAGTATGGAAGAGATGCAAAATTAAACAACACTGAGATTTTATATCAGTAACTATTATCATCAAATCAGCCAATAAATGCTTATAGGACTGCCAGAAAAAGGAACCCTTCTCTACTGTTGGTGAGAGTGTAGACTGGAGTAACCACTGTGGAAATTAGTGTGGTGACTCCTCAAAAAACTACAATTAGAGGTTCCATTTGATCTAGCTATTCCCTTTCTTACTATCTTCCCAATAGAATTAAAAGCATCATTTCTCAGTAATATATGTGTACCCATGTTTACAAAAGTGCAGTTTATAATAGGTAAATCTTGAAAGCAACTAAAATGCCTATCAACGGATGAGTGGATAAAAAAGATTTTTTTAATACAAGGGAATACTACTCAGCCATAAAGAAGGATAAAGTTGAGACATTTATAACTAAATGAATACACCTTGAGATCATACTCTTACGTGAAATAAATCAGACATGTGTAAATTTTACATTGTCTCTCTGGTGTGAGAAACTGAGAGTGTAAATAAGAACCAATATGTATAAGAGCTATTGTGAAATAAGAAGTAATTCTTCAAAGGGAAAGGATAATTGGAGGTGGGATGGAAGGGAAAAGAAAAAAAATGAGGAAAAAAAGGATAAAATGGAAACAAAGGTAGTAAGCAAGGAGGAGAAAAGTTGAAGAGAAGGGAAGGGAATGGAAAAAAAAAGAACCTAAGATATATCACGTACAGGTACAAATTCCCTACAGTGAATATGACTGCTATGTAAATCTAAATTGTACCAATAAATTTAAGTATAAAAATAGAATATTCTAAGAGGCCTCCTTAGCTTGGGTTTCACCACAATCACTTTAGTCTTCAAAGTTTTATGAAGTATGACCTTTATAAAATACAAATCTGACAGTTTTGCTCTGCATCATAAAACTAGTTGAAGCCTTTCCACCACCTAGAGAAAAAGATCCTGGACCTCTAGGCTGGCCTGTCTGAGCCATCATAATTCCTGTCCCTCTTGCCAATCCTTCTTCAGCAGAGCTTCCCTCATATACTGTGGTAAGGGAATAAAGAAGTGAATGAAGCCATCTTCCAAGCCACTAGTAAACCGAGCAAGTCATTTGGAGCTCAGCCCCTGCCCATTTACTGGGTTGATAAATCTATAAAATGTGTTGAATCCAATATTTGTGCATCAGAGGAAACTTCACTTCTTTGTGACTGTGGAGGATAGTAGTACTGAGTTTCACAATAGGTACCAAATGAGCATAGTTTTCTGCCAAGAAGCACTGACCACAAAAGGATTGATTTCTGCCAATCAGTGAGCTCCCCATATCTAGAAATGACCAAATAGGTGTTGAATGATGATGGAAGACAGATTGGAGGAGGAACCCTTGAAGTTTTTGAAATATTGGACTATGTGATGTGTTACGTTTACTGAGTACCGACTATATACTTGGCATTTTTCCTTGTGCTTTATATGTACTGGTTCATTTTTCCTCAACATTATCCCAGGGAAAAGTGTTATTATTGTCTTCATTTTACTGAGGAATTGAAAGCTCAGAAAGGTGATGTAAATTTCCTGAGGCAACTCAGAAGGTAAATGACAGAGCAGGGCTTAGAATTCATTGAGGATGGTTCTCAGCATGAATACTCCAATCAACTTCACATCAACATCACTGGGATCTTGTTAGAAATACAGATTCTCAAACCTCGTTCCTGGTCTACTAAATCAGAAATTCTGGTGATGAAACTGACAATCTGTTTTTGGTCAGCCCTCCAGGTGATTCTGATGGTTACTAAAGTTTGAGAATCTCTAAAGAACTTTCTATGATAACTGACTGTGTACATGAAAAAGTATTAGAAAGAATATTCTCTCCCAGTTTTTGGAGAATTTGGAGAGCAATCTGCTTTCAGTCTACATGGCTTCAATGTTTAGTCTGCTGTCTTCTAGTTGGGGCAGGCTAGGGGCTTGCTGGTAGGTCTAGGTACCCACCAGACCCCAGCAGATTAAAATTTTACAAATGCAATTTGGTAGTTTAGAAACAAAATTTCTCTGATAATATAATATCTTCTTGTAGCTCCTTCATTGTTTTGCATGACAACAACTGAATGTGAGTAAAAGAAAAACAGTATAAACCAGAACAATCTGTAATTTAAAATGTGAAGAAAAAGCCACAAATCTAATAATCTCCCATTTGAAGAGTGAGTTTAGTAAAGGCAAGAGAAATTTTGTGTCTTGATAAAAAGCCAGATAGAACAACTGATAATATACCATCATTTATTTTGTTAATTAGCAGCATTTTGAGTGAGAATCAGACACTATAGCATTTAAAAATAGTGCAACCTTGCTCCCAATGCAAGTGGTAAGAGCAAGAGGTCTCTATGGAGCTTTGCTAAAGGGGGAGGGGAAGAAATAAAAATTGTTCACTAATGTGCCTGCATGTAATGAAATAAGGATCTGACACTTGGTCATTGAAATGCAAACAAGATGTCCCTGTGTTACCCTGGCAATTCATCATAAAGGCCAGTGCATTTCTGCTTATTATACATGAGGTGCAGTAAATTATTACCAGGCTGGTTCTTCTAACTAACTTTTCAAACTATGTACACGATAGGGTCAAAAAGAGATTTATGTATGTGTTTTCGTGTGTATGTGTGTGACTCATGCTGGAAAATATACATAGAAGTGTGTGTTTCTCTGTCAGTCTGTGGGTACCTGGAGACAAATGCACCTGGATTAAAAATGATAAATTCAGGTAATGTCTAGGTATTTAGAAGCACTCTTTCTCTCTCCTCTATCTTTCTGTCTATATGTTTGTGTGTATATGTTCCATATATAAGTTGATGTATGCACACTGTATTGGTTTATCCCTAGATAAATTAAAGTGTAGTATCCAGGAATACCATCCCAGAAATTTTTTTCAACATTTGTTGCGAGCAGAATTGTGATGGGTTAAGATGGCTTCAGAAACCTATGGTTGGAGTACTACGTCATCATACCCAAAGGATCAATTGGAAAATAAATGGATGGAATGAGATCTAAAAACAAAAACAAAAGCCATACATAGACTTGAGAGGTGATCAGTTAGGTGCTTGGGCTTTTCATGAAAAAGTTTGGGACACATAAGTATCTATAGTAACAAGTGTCTAGTCTAGTTCCTCTCCCTGTGCAAAGGCGCTTTGTGTTGGGAGGAGGCTGAGGACAATAATCAACATTTTTTGATTCTTTTGTTTATGTTTTTTAAAAAAATGCAACAAACCCCTGCAACATTAGTATATTTGTAGTTTGTGTGAAGTTAGAGTTGGGGGTAAGGCCTGGCAAAAACTCAAGAGGAGGCAAGAATATATGTTAGTGAAAAGGTTCTAGAGCAGAAATTAAACTTTACAGGTGTCACTCTTCACAGCATCTTGAAGAGCTGGTGTTACTTCTAGTATCTCCTGGCACAGATGGGAAACCTGAAATGGGAGATTAAGTGACAGATACAATTAGACAGTCAAGGAGCTGGAATTTGAATTCAGTGTCTGGTTGCTTTGAAACTCATCACAGTTTCTGGGGCAGGCAGGATCAGAAAAGAAATCGCACTGTGGGCTGTGCAGAATGTATGGAGCTGGTTGCAGGCAGGTGATTGGACTTTAAGCTGCCTTTTGCTTTTGGTGGGAGTGAAACAGGAGAGGGTGGGAGTGAAGAAATGAGAAAGAAGGTGAGTGGGTGGGGCATTTGCAGTGATTTCCCATGAAAAATTTCTAGTCACATTTCCTAAACCAATTTCATTATAGGATTTGGTATTAGTCGGTTCATAGGTGGAATAAATAAATGGAGATTTAAATGCAATACATAGAAAAACATCTGGAAGGATATATAACCAACTTCTAATAATAGCTATTACTGGAAATGAGCTGTAGGAAGGGAGAATCAGGAGGATTTAGTTATTATTTACATGTCCCAGTTTTATTTTTAAGAACTAGTCATGGAAAGTTTCAAGCATATATAAACATAGAATAATATATGGGCTGGGGATGTAGCTCAGTGGTTCAAGCTCTTGCCTGGTAAGTGTTAAGTTGTGAGTTTAATCCCCAGTACAAAAACAAAACAAAACAAAACAAAACAAAAACAAAAAAACCAACCAACCAAACAAAAAAAATACCAAAAAAAGAAAAAAACTAAATAAACAAACAACAAAAAATAATGCTCATTCTCAGTCCTAGGTTAAACAGTTATAAACTCATGATTAGTTTTCTTTAATTTTAACAGAGCAACCCCATTTCTAGACATTTCTTAACCCTCCAACTTATTTTAAGCAATTCCTTGATATCATAGCCCGTTATGAGTAATGTATTGATTTAAAAAAAGAAAAATCGTGTGCTGATATAAAACTAAAAAGAAAAATTATTTTTGAATCTATAGGGCTACAGTTTCTATTATTTAGTAAGTTTTTTGGGAAGGCATTGAGTCGCATACCAAGCTTAAAATTGGAATTTCCCAAGCTTCTTTTTATACATGTGGATCCCAGAGCCAATCAAGGCCCAGGAAATCAGAATCTCCAGGGTGAGTCCAGAGATTGATCATTAAAATGTTCTACATATGATTCTGGTGGTGAGCCACTTTTGGAAGCACTTCGTCTACTTAAGATAAAACTGTTTGAGAACCTTCCAGCGCTTTGGAAAAGCTAATTCCATATAAGCGGTTGATACACCAATTACAAATTTGCCTTATCTAGTCATTAAATTAGGTTCCCTAAGGACCATGCTGAATCTCTTGGATTAAAGTAGTTGAATGTAGTTAACTTAGTTTTGATTAGCATTAGCTATAAAATAAAAAATTTTTCTTAAAATTTCTACAACTCATACTTATTATCAGTGTAATACTAGTCTTTGCTACAATTAGTGAAAAAATGTACTTTATGTTTGCCAGTAAGGCCCGTAATTTTAACGTGAGAAAATAGAATTTCAAAGCAATTAAAAAACGTGCCTAAGGATAGGAGATGTGGTAAGAAAATACACCGAGTGTTTAAATTTGAAAGCATTTATTACAGTAAAAGACAGGTTGTCATTAGTCCCCCTCAGAATATTCCCCCTTTCTTCAAACACATTTACTACAACATTCTTGCCACTGTCTGCAGTATTTTTGAAAGTCCACTTTTGTGAGTATCTTTAATTGCACAATCGTGGCTTCCTCAATGTCCTGAGTCAGTTCCTAACATTTACCTGTCACAGTCATTTTGGCTTTGGAGAAGAATCAGAAGTCACGTGGTCTCAGACCTGCTGTGTAAGGTAAATGAGCACACACTGTAATGTTTTTATTTGATAGAAATTGCCATAAATGTTTGCTCAACAAAGTGTGATGCAACTGCAGTGAATATTAAATACTATTACAGTAAAAGATTGCCATTAATTTTTCTCAAAATACTGAGAGTACACCCTCTTGATTTAAATACACTTATGTCATCATTCTTGGCAATATCTTTTTTACTGGGTAAGCTTTAAAAAATCTAAGCATTCAACATATTTTTCAGTCATTCCCTCTGTGTTGTTGGTGACTGACAAATCCACGACAAATACAAAATCTGCACCGATGGGTCATTGTAGACAAGGTGGGGTTCCCAAGTTCTAGGAACATAGGTCATAGTGAGGGAGTCACATGGGTTTGAGGCCATGACTCTCAGTCAACAGATGAGACACCAAAAGAAGGGTGAGTGACAACGGAAGTAGGGCATTGATTTCATTACACAAACTCAGGCGACTACTGGCAATGAAACTGTCAGTGTTTTCAGGATGGAACTTAATTTCTATTGTTCAGATGAAAAGTGAATAATTTTAATCAATATATGTGATCTTAGTCATTTAGGACCCCCCACTCCCCTTGCAAGGGGGTTGTAGTCGAGTTCTGGGTAGCAGAAGTGGGCATCAGAATGCTAAGCATTGGGGAACAGGGAGATCCTAGTGTCATCTTTCACCAGGCATCTGCTAGACACTTCATTTGCATCTGTTCCTGGTCCATGTAGATTTCAGCTATGTCTGTTTATTCCAATCACAAGGCTTCTTCAGGGCTGGCACTTTCTTAGCGACTCTCACTACCAACTGTTCCAGGGAGTTGGCTGCTCTGTGCACTGCGAAGCTTGAGGGCTCCAGGAGGCAGCTTTAGGCCTGTGTGCTGGGACCTCCACAGGCCCACTTTCTTTTCTACTTTTCTTACATGTTGCTGGTCCCAGGGAAATTCCATGAACTTTGCCAAGCCCTGAGCAAGCCCTGGGAATTGAACAGATGCTTCTTACTTTCATTCCTAAATCTGTAATGGAATTCTTTCACATATCCTGCTTCCCAAAGACTTGGTATGGGTGTGGGTGGGTAGAAGGAGATGGGGGAAGTGGGAAAGTAAATGTCAGCAGTGCTCCTCTCAGGGAACCCAAAAGTTCAAATTTCTTCCTTCCCACTTAGCAACTAGGGTGCCTTATTTTTCAGTAGCATAATGCCCAGTATGTTTCCCTTTGATGTCTTCTTCCCTTTGCCTCAGTTTCCTAGACTATAGGATGTATAGAATATTCTACAGTTTACTATGGGTGGAGACTGAAATAAAACCATCTTCGCATGACTACATGAATTCTGTTAAATCTTTACTTATAAGGTAAGCTCTGTCTTGAGTAAATGTCTTGATAAACTCCTCAGAGTTCAGAATGTCAATTCCCTCAAGCCAAGATCAACAGAAATACGTTTGTAGTTGAACAAATTGGGTTTATTACTCAGTGCAGTGAGGTGGAGCACATCACAGGGGACTGAGGTATTGTTGGTAAGAGAATGCTAGCAAAGATGTAAGGGTTGTATGCTTGTGTTAAGAGATTTTGGGAAAGTTTAAGGAAATGGAGTTTTGCTGTAAATTGGGTACTATCAGGAAGTAGGGTAATTCTACAGTTGGATATCTTACTTCATTTTATCTATAAGTACGGCGACTCTGCAGAGGTTAAAGCTATAATCAGTAAAGAACCAGCAGTCATTCATTTTAGCCAAGAAGATGAGGCAGGGGCATTTTTGTGACTTTGACAATGTTCATGTTTGTGTTCAGACATGTTTACAAAATAACCTTGTTTTTGTCTTGATCCATCATCATCTCAGAATAGCCTTGTCTAATGTTGATGTTATGTGAAATTATATGTTTAACTGGATGCCTATTTGTAAATCCCAGCTTCTAGGAAAACCAGGGCCAGCCTGATAGCATCAAGACAGCTCCCA
Source organism: Dolichotis patagonum (assembly GCA_004027295.1). NCBI lineage: Eukaryota > Metazoa > Chordata > Mammalia > Rodentia > Caviidae > Dolichotis > Dolichotis patagonum. The sequence goes on along the minus strand of PVJX010020600.1, from coordinate 5,986 downwards.
AGTGTCAGGGACTGCTTTGTTTCTTTCCACCACTATACACAAGCTTGAAAATCCAGCACTATGCTTCCATATGGATTTTAGAGATGCCTCACCTTCCAATAGCATCCCAAGCCTTTAATGGATCAACCCACTCATTAATGAATCAACCTGGTGAGAGTAGATCCCCATGGTCCAGTCACTGTCCAAACACATAAGATTTTGGGCGACTTTATATATTTGAAGCATAACTTTCTGCCCTTACCCCAAAAAGGCTCATTTTCATCTCATTTATATAAGTTGTATTTAGTCTATTTCCTAGAAAAAGTCCTGAAGGTCTTAGCAGTTTCAGTATTGCTAAAGGTCCAAGTCCAAATTTCTTTTCTGAGACTCTAGGCAAATGCTTTGCTGTGAATCCCTGTAAAAACGAAAAAGAAAGTCAAATATTGTCAACATGCAATGGCACAGGGTAAACATTCCCATTCTGAAAGAGAAGAAGAAGGAACTAGAAAGGAACTGGACCGAAGTAAGACCAAAACCCTTAATTTTGGAAGCTCCATTTTTAGTACCCAGGTGGGTTGTGGCAAGATGTTAACTCCAAAGAGCTTGAACAACCTCACCCTTTTGGCCTTGCTGATTCCAGCCCATATGGCTTCTCTGAGTGTCTCTGCTCATTGCTGGTGGCTTTCTTCAGTAGATGATTCACCCTGTATGTGACAATATGGACAACTATTTGGGAGAAAACAAGAGTCAATATGATAGAGAGTGAATATCTCCAATTGTCTAGTTTTGGAATTTATGTCCTTTACATTGCTTTCTTGTGATCTGCTTTGTTCTGTTTTGTTGTGTTTAATTTTACCCTTTTGATATAATTGAATGTATATTTGAGTGGGTAAGATGGATGACCACATCGCTGTTTTTGTTACATCGTGGAGCAGAACTGTTAACAGTCTCACTGTTTGAATGTCTACTTTGCATGTTTTAATTTTGTAATTTGAACAACTATTTCCAAGAAGTCAGTATGTAATTTGTCAAGTAATAATTTCTTAGGTTTTTTTGTTGTTGTTCTTTTCCTTTTTTCCTTGGAATTCTGTATTGTTGCTACTCTTTATTCTGTTTTTTTTTCTTTCTTCTCTTCAAATAAAAAAACTAGGAGTGAACAGTAGATGATTCATGCTCACGGCATTTCCAGCTTCCTGGGGTATCCATTGTTTCTTTGCCTTTACTCTCACGGCTTCACATATTGCCCTCTCAGGTGCACATTTCCTGACCTCCTAGACTTTCCTTCCAAGTCTGAGTAGAAGCATCCATGATTACACACCTCTTGTGTTCTCCATGCCTGAGAAAGAAGCACCACATGGATAATGCTAAGGTTTCTGTCAGCTTGAGCAGTTGGTAGGGACAAAAATACACCCTCCTTTGTCACACTTTCAGTGACTCACCTCCAACAAGGCCATACTTCCAACAGCACGCTCCATCATAAGTCATCAATGGATCAATCCATTGATGAATATAGTGTCCCCATGATTCTATCACATTTCCAAACATATGAGGCTTTTGGGGAACACTCTAGACCTATACCATAATGCCCACCTATGTATTTGAGTCATTCAAGCCCTCTGGGATTCAGAATCCAATTGAGAATAGATCTCTTATGGATCTACTGGTGAGGATTACACATAAGACAAGATGTCTGACACATAAGAGATGCTGATAGTAGTGGTTGTTGTTATTTGGAGCCTGTTTCATGGCTGCCTGGACCAATAAGCCAAGATCTTCATGATTTCAGGGAACACACACAGGATTATTTCTGATTCTCTGGAGGCTACTCTACCTGTCTATACCCAGGTGGTCCTAGGCAGTGATGGCGAACCTTTTAGAAATGAGTATGTAAATTGCAACCCAAAACCAACTTATTTATCACAAGGTGCCAGTGTTGCAATAAAATCTGAATACTAAGGGTTTAATTTAGAACAAAAATCATCTATTAACATATTTTATCTTTAAAGAAAAACAGATGACATATGTGCTATAGGTTCACCACCACTGTCTTAGGGAAAGGAAAAGGTTGGCTGAAATCAGTTGATAGCACCTTGAAAACTACAGGATGAATTCAGCGAATAGCAAGTTAATAATTATATGAACCCAAAATGCTGTTTACAATTAGAGAAAATAGACATCAAATAGATTTGACACTTCATTTTCCAAACTGGCTTGTTTAGGTGGTTAAATCCTGCTGTTAATGGCATTCTAAGGTTTTATACCTAGGAGTTTGTAAAGCAGGTGCAGAAAGTGGGCTGTGCATGCCTGAGTGTGCACATGTGCACTCCCACAGTTTTTGTGAGAAAAAGGAACAGTGACATTGCCAAAGAGGCCACGTATCCAGGAACAGAGGCTGATGATCACCTGGTGGGTGACAGGACCCTTACCAAAGCTGTGACATGTGGTAACAGATTTGTTACCAAACCTGGGACGGACTGAGGTTCTTGGTCCCACTTGAGGCTGCTGTTGCAGTGGCTGATCACAGTAGAGCCGAGGCCCAGAGACAGTTTAAAGGGTGACTCTGTAAGGTGACTTTGAATAGAAACTAACAGCAGCTGGTGTTATGAGAGACAGGAGGAAGTTGGCTCATGAGCTAAGCACGGAGTCACCTATGCAGCGGTGAGCCTCCTGTGTCCTCCCGAGCCAAACGTGGCTCAGCAGGGCAGAATGGGCTCCAAATTAAAGCCCACACAACCACCAGGAAATTCTTTTACTGACCCTTTCTCTATCTTGCCAGAGGGGAATGGCAGAAACATGTAGACATAGTCTTGGCCACTAGAGTTTTTGGAAGGAAAAAATGTCAAATTTAAGGCTTATGATTAGTGAGTGCTGACAGCTTCCAAGTTTCATATTTCTGAATTAATAAGCCACAGTGAAAATTTGCCCATTCATTCATTTACATATTCTTTCCACTCTTTCTTCCTCTTAGAAACAGAGACATCTTTGAATAAAAGTAGAAAACAGAGGGACAGAAATATAGAGGTATCCCAAACTTCAGTTGATGTTTTAGTATATAATTGGTTATAAAAATATAGTTCTGGGGGTCCTAGAAAACAGGGAACACACTATTTCTGAAAAAGGGAGACATACTAGCACATTTAGAGAGAAATGATTTCTTGTGATAATTTCCTTAAGTAAGTATCAAACAAATATTTAAGTACTAGCTCAGTGCTTTTCCAACTATGGTGCCCAGACCAGAAGCAGCAGCAGCAGCAGCAGCAGCAGCTAAGAACTTGTTGGAAACACACACTCTCAGCTCCACCATAGACTGCTGAGTTAGATACTCTGGGAGTGGGGCCCCAAAACCTGATTCAACAAGCCCACCATCAGGTGTTTCTGGTGGATGCTCGAATTTGAGAACGATAGCTGTGAATGTGCTGGAGTGTTTATTGTTACTCTAAAGACAGACTGCTTTTTTCAGCAAGTCGTCAGCAATCTGCAAATGTAAGTGACCCATTTCTTGGCTTTCCTAATGCCTGTGGTCTTTGTAATACATTGGAATAGGGATGCCAGAACTGTCTCTCACCAGCTCCATTCAGTACTCACTTGGCTTAAGGAAGACAATGGCTATTTTGAGAAGACATTCTATTAGAGTTCTTTTCACCTTCAGGCGTGTAGCAATGTAACATGAACATTCTTCATTTTCTTGAGTTGCAAATCTTTGTCGGTATTGTCAGGGGTAAAACCTATAAATATAACTAGTATAATTTCTTTTTGTTTTTTTCTCAACTGTATAGCTTGTCATCATATTAGAGATAGAAATTTAATTTACAGTCTAGTGAAAACAATAAAAAATTTGATTTCCCTACAACATATTTGTACTTGTCTATTCTCTTTGCATTGGCACATTAATCCATCTGGATATTTGCAGGACAACTAGCTTTTCCCTTTTTTATGAGACTGCATGCTTTTTAATTTTTCCTAAGAGCAAATTCAATGTCCAATTTTATTAAGAGCAAATGCAAAATCATTAAGAGCAAATATCCTTTAGTTTTAAAGAAAAGTGAGAGACTCAGTAGTTTCATTTTTATCCAGGTTTATCATGTTACATAGACTTACCAAAATCATATTACAATATGGAGACATCTTAGGGGATTCTGTATTTACAGCATTTTAAACTGTTTGCCAGTGTCAAACAGAATACCATATATGCTATCTTTGATATTTGTTCTTTAATTCATTCTGTCTAGGACAATGCCACTTTATTCCTTCTGTACAATACCACAGTAGTGATTAGTGTAGGTGGATAATAAACTTTGAATCTGGGTAGATTAATTTCGCTCATTTTTTCCTATTTCTAGTTATTTTGACACCATTGTCTTTTGTAGAAATTTTAGCATAAATTCTTGCAGCAATTTTGGTAGGAATTTCATTAAGCTACATATAAATTTGGGAAAAATTGACATATTTACTATTTTGAATTTTCTAATCTATGAACTCTAAGTCTCCTATTTATTTAGATTTTTTTAAAAAAATTAGATCTAAGTCTTTCCTCAGCATTGTGTAGTTTTCAGTGTATAAGTCTTTCACATGTTCTTTTAGAGCTGTGCTTATTTTATTTACTTGAGACAGTAGAAGCAGTATTGCATTTTCAAATTATATATATATATATATCTATATATATATCTATATCTATCTATCCATATATGTGTGTGTGTGTGTGTGTGTGTATAGAGAGAGAGAGAGGGAGAGAGAGAGAGAGAGAGACTTATTTCTCTTTACAACTAGAGGACAACTAGACAACTATATGGTTTTGCATTTGCTCTTAAAAACTGTTCATTAAATTTGCTTTTAGGAAAAATTGAAAGAGTGATGGTCCATACACATGTGTATGATTGAAATTTTACTGTTTCTCCCGTATCCTGCAGTTTTGCAAAACTCATTCATTTGCTTTTGGAGTTTTTTTTAATTTCTTGCATTTTCTGTGTAAATAATTATATCTTCTGAAAAATAAGGAGAGTTTTATTTTTCCTTTTTGTTTTGTATGTATTTTACTCCTCTTTTCTTGTCTGGTAGCATGGAAACTATGAGTGGTGAAAGCAGGCATCCTGGACTTGTTCCTGATTTTATGCAAAAAGCATTCAGTATCTCATCAGTGAGAATGTTTTCAGTTGTAGGTGTTTTTGTATATGTTCTTCATGAAGTAGAGAAAATTATCTTCTATTTCTATTTTTCAGAATTCTTAAAAATCACAAAGTAGTATCAGATTTTTGAGTAATGCATTTTCTGCATTGAAATGATTGTATGATTTCTTCCATTGTTTCAAAGTTCTTTGTTTCATTACTTATTCTCCATGTAGATAATTTTTCTTTACCTATTTTCATGAGGATAGGTCTGCTGATGACAAATTATCTTAGCTTTTCTTTATTTGAGAATGTCTTGGTTTCACCTTTATTCCTAAAAGATATTTTTTTCTGAGTATATAATTCTAGGTTAACACTTCTGTTCTTTTAGCACTTGAAAAATATTGTATCATTTTATTCTGAGTTTCATAATGTCTCATGAGAAATCTGTCATTAGGACAGTTTTCAGTCAGAAGTAGGTGCATTTTTCTTTGGCTACTTTCAAGATTGTTTTTTCTTTAGTCTTTAGAATTTTAACTGTGATGCAACTTGACATAAATTTCTTTGGATTTATTCTGCTTACAATTTAGTCATTTTCAAGTCAGTAGTTTTATATATTTTGCCAAATTTGGTAAATATTCAACCATAATTTCTTTGAATACTTTTTTGAAAGTATCTTGACTTATTTCTCCTGTTTTCATAACTTTGGTGAGATTAATGTTAAATATTTTGTTTTAGTCCCAGAGATCCAAAGCCTCTTTTATTTAAAGTCAGTTTGCTTTGTGTCATTTACACTGGGTAATTTCTAGGGTTCCTGCTATGGTTTAAGTCTAGAATGCCGCCCCAAAGGCTCATGTATTCAGAGACTGAGTTTCTGAGGTGACTTGATTATTGGGTGTTATACT
>PVJX010020599.1:0-33116 GCA_004027295.1 Dolichotis patagonum | reverse complement strand
CCCTATATGTGACAATATGGACAACTATTTGGAAGAAAACAAAAGTCAATATGATAGAGAGTGAATATCTCCAATTGTCTAGCTTTGAAATTTATGTCTTACATTGCTTTCTTGTGATCCACTTTGCTCTGTTTTGTTGTATTTAATTTTACCCTATTGATATAATTGTATGTATATTTGAGTGGGTAAGATGGATGACAATATTATTGTTTTTGTCAGATCGTGGAGCAGAACTGTTAACAGTCTCACTGTTTGAATGTCTACTTTACATGCTTTAACTTTGTAATTTAAACAACTATTTCCAAGAAGTCAGTATGTAATTAGTCAAGTAATAATTTCTTAGGTTTAAAAAAAAAAAAAGAGTTTGGTGCCTACAGAGGAGTAAAAGATGTAGGTAAGGGGTCAGATACAATCAGCTCTGTGCCCCTCCAACACCCTGCTATTCTTTCCCAGTATATTCTTCCTGCTCCCCAGTATTTCCCCAACACAGGCCTCCAGAACATTCACCACAATAAGGCAGAAGATGAGGGCAGGCAAACTGGTTGAGCAAGTGGGTGTGACCAGTCAATCACAGAGATCCAGGAGACAAGCACCCAAATCCTGCAGTTGGAACCAATCAGAAAGTATTATCTTCAATTCTGCTCCTGACAACTCAAGCAGATTTCTGATAAAATGGCCTAGACCTGAGGGGAAGGCAACACAAAAGATGGACAAAGGAATCTAAAGAGAATTTTAGAAGTACCCAGCACCTCAGAATCTGGTAGCAATGTTTGTAGGGCCCACCCACCCCCCTTTCTTTCTATCTCATCTGCTCCTGTTTTGTGTCCTCCCATGCTTACATTTTATTATCTATCTGTAGGTACAGGTCAAATTCCAGATCCCAGGGAAATGTTTTTTGGTCATTCCCATCCTACCACCTCTTTCCCTCCTCTGAATTCTTTTGGCAATTACCACCAATACAGCTCATTTTGAAATTAATCATACTTGTATTATGGACAGCTTAGTTAGTAGAAATATAGTAGGCAGTCAGACAGGACTGGGCCCTCAAGGGAGTCAGTGTGGAAGATGAGAATCCATCAGGACTGTGGCTGGAGGTACATTTTAAGATTAAAGTAACAGTGGCTAGTTTTACATACTTCCCTAAAGAGTGAATGGAGGTTTGGTATTACTGGTGTCACCCCTTTTGAGATTTTCCATTATCTTATTGGGAGGAGGCCAGCCTCTCCTACCTGCTAACACTAAAATCACTAAGACTAAGTGTAAGATAAGACTACTAAGACTAAAGACAAGACTAAAACTATAGATTATCAACCAAGGTTAATGATGTCACTTATGTACCCTTGCTACCATTAGAACAATATTACTTAAGTGATGATACATGTAATCTTATCGGTTGATCATAATTTTGATTCATGTTGTGTCTACCTCATGATTTTGCTCTATAAAATCTTTTTTGAGAAGTGGGCTTCTTGGCAACCCACTTGGGGCCTCTCCTGTCTCTCAGGGGCCATTCCTATTCCTCATTCCCCCATTCCTGTTCTCCAATCAATTTTCCTCCTCTTAACTTCTGTTGTTCCTTAAAATTCATTCTTTTAGACTTTGCGGGGACAGGAACTTGGCATATTTGACTCCTAGTGTTGCAGGCAGCTGAGCTACTTAAAAATATTATAGGCAGTCAGGCAGAGAGCTAGGCCCTCGAAGAAGCCAGCACAGAGGACCAGATGTCTAACCATTTTGGAGGAGACACAACACCTCTTGCTATGGGCCAGATCTCAGGACAGAAGGCAAAACAAATGCAACCACACCCTTAAGTATCATCTTTAGGGATTAAATCTGGATCACCCTGAGAAGCCAAGAGTTACCATCCCAATCTCCTATAGGAAGAGTTACTGATCCATAAAGAATGCTCGCTTGCTTTGTGATTTGCTCCCCCATTTGTCCCTGATTTGGTTAATTTTACCCAAACAATTAATCTTATTGGTTGACCATAAGGTCCAACCTTATGCCCATTTTGCAAACTCCAATTTTTCCCCACCTTTGAGCCATCTAATCTCATGATTTTGTCTATAAAAGTCCCTGGAAAAGACAGAGTCCTTGGCAACCCGCTCGGGACCCCTTCTCTCTCTCTCTCTCTCTCTCTCTGACAGAAGCTTTCTCTCTCTCTCAATAAATATTTCTGCTCTTAATCTCCATTGTTCCTAAAATTCATTCTTCAATTTTATTTGTTTGGGTTTTTTGGGGTTTTTTGTACCAGGGATCAAACTCATGACCTTGGGCTTGCCAGGCAGGCGCTTGCGCCACTGAGCTAAATCCCCAGCATTCTTCAATTTTAGAGAACGCAAATTCGTTCTGGACATATAGTATGTCAGGAGTTTCATTCCCCTATATCACTAGCATTTCCCCCTATCACGTGGAGGTGTTTTCTTACTCTGATACCTATCTCTTTAATTCACTTTCCACAGTAGTACCTGTGTCTTACTTATCCTGAGAGCATGAAGCCCACGTGGACAGAGACCACGGGTGATTCTCCTAAAACTAGGTCAACTTCACCACACAGAGGATGGTTGTCACAGTTCTAGTACGTGATTTTGAAAGACAGCAGGAATGCTACCTGCATCTCGTGAACAGAATTATTACACACACTAAGGATGTTTGAAAAAACAAACAAAAACCTCCAGGTCATATAGAAATCGCTTACAAAGGATCGAGCCTATATGGCAACCCTGTCTTGCTCCACTATCATCTCCCCAAATAAAAACTCAAAAATCATTAAAAATGGAGACAAAATTACAAATGTCATCATTGATGGTAAGTAATAGGGTTGGTAATTTGGACTACTCTTTTCTGTGATTTCTTGATTACTTAGGAATACATAAATAACTAGGTAGATACACGTATATTTTTGATAATATGGAATGTGTGTCAGGGTTTACTGAAGAAATTCTGCTTAAAAACATGGCCACAATTTGAGATGCATACAGCTAAGGATATATCTTATGAACAGATGCAAAGGTGTCTATCATTATCTTTGCGCTACACAGTTTCTAATTTTACATATGAAAACCAAGGCATCATTCAGCATAAAGTACATTATTTGCATGATGTATTTGCATTTGTAAAACACACATTTACTTTTACTGCTTAATGGGCCCCCTTTAAATGGGCCACTTCTATATAAATGGAGTACACTGGTTCCCAACTCAATGGTGCTGATAAGAAAACTACTCCTTTTAGATGCAAATGAACCTACTAATCACAATTAAAATGGCGGAGCTGAGGAAAGCTGAGCAGCTGTTCCTATAGCTCCAAGTCTAGGGCCAGTTTGGTTCTAGTTTAGTCTCAGGAGGAGCCTGGGATTTCCCCTAAAGACATCTGACCAGGGGATTGATGCAACTTTTCCAAAGGGGCCAAAAGGGAGGAGAAACAGCTCTGTGAGAACCAGAAGTGTTAAGTACGGTATCAGTGGTGATAATCCAGTGGGGAGGAGTACAATCTGTAATACACTGAGGACAGGTGAGAACAGCACATGAAAGGTTAAGTCAAGCTTAGGACAGTAACATGATTAACGCTACCAGACAGCTCTAGAGAAGTCTCCTTAAAATGGTGCAGCCATGATGGAAGACAACATGGTGGCTCCTCAAAAAAAATTAAACAGGAATAAATACCCTGTGAACAAGTAGTTCCACTTTTAGATATATACTCAGAAGGAATGAGAGCAAGGACTCGAAGAAATCTTTGCATATCATGTTCACCGGGGCCTATTCACAAGAGTCATGAGGTGGAAGCAAATGAAATGCTCACTGATGAGTGAGCGGATGAAGAAAATGCAGCGCACACAAATAAGGGAATATTCTTCAGCCTTAAAAAGGAAGGAACTCCTGACACATTCTATAACATGGAAGAACCCCAAGGACATCAAGCTAAGTGCAATGAGCCAGTCACAAAAAGACAAATACTTTATGATCCCACATATCTGAGGTGCTGAGAGTTGTCAAATTCACAGAGACAGCAAGTAAAATGGTGGCTGCTCCAGGCTGGGTAGAGCAGCTAGTGGAGAGTGGCTGTTTAATGGGTACAGAATTTCAGTTATGCAGGCTGAAAAAATTCTGGGGATGGAAGCAAAGCCCCTCTTCCTCTTGGTAATGATTTTGCAGAGATCTTGACAATGGTACAAAAGGCTCTAATTCAATAGGTGGAACCTGCTGAGCATTTCAGATAACCTCTGTGTGGCTGGAGTGGCACACAGTGTGGCTTTAGCCTTTATTTAAACTCACTCCTTTAGGAAGAAACTTTGGCCAGCGGGAGTGCACACCTATAATCACTGTACTGCAGAGGCTGAAGCATGAAGATCACTGTGAGTCTGAGGCCAGCCTGGGCAATATGGCGAGTTCAAAGCCAGCCTGGACTACATAGCTAGACTGTCTCAGAGAGAGGGGGAAATGGGGAGAGGAGAGAGGGAGAGGAGGAGGAGAGAAGAAGAGAGAGAGGGTCGGGAGTGAGGCAAGGAGAGAGAGAGAGACAGAAAGTTCTGTCCAGGCATAATGGTGCAGACCTATGAGGCCAGCACTCTGGAAGGCTGAGGCAGGAGTGAGACAGGACAGTAGGACATAGCAAAGGAGGCTGGGGAAGTAGGTGTGACATGTTAATTGCAAATCCCAGGACAGGACACATGTACAGAACAGTTCGGAACACCCTGCATGCAGACTTCTCCTAAGAACTCCAGCAGGTTTTTGATAGGAGGGCCTAGATGTAATGTCAGCCTGAGGAGTGAGTGATACAAAAAAGACATCTACATTGAGTTTTTGCCCTTGTGTTGTCTCTTGCGTGGGTCTGCTCTCAGGCTGCAGGGTGGACTTGTTTTCCTACTTTCACTTGGCTCCAACTTGCTCTGAGGAGCCTGTTTCTTTTCCTACCTTTAATAAAACTGTGCTACTGTTTGCGCTCGTCTTGACCAATTCTTTGCTCGGGCAGAAAGAACCTAGAAGCCACTCCAGTAACTCCACACCCCAAACCTCAGTAGCAGGAGGATCATAAGTTTTAAGACCAGCCCAGGCAGTTTATAGCAAGACCCTCCCTCAAAACACAAATTACAAAAAGGGCTTGGAGTCGGCTCAGCAAGAAGGCCCTGAGTTCAATTCCTAGTACCATTAAAAGAAGAAGAAGAAGAAGAACGACAACAACAACAGTGTGTTAAGTAAAGCGACTATTTTTCCTTGAATTCAATACATTCCTGGGCCATCTTTGTTCCTATGAACCAAGAAAGGCTGGCCTCACTTGCATCTTCTGTCCCTTGGTGACAATGTTGGTTTGAGGCAGTGGCACCTTGCACTGCCCATTACACATAATGCTAACAACGTCACCCCTCATTATACCCTTTAACTAACACAATTTTCAGGGAAAGTGTCTTAATAATAGAGACAAAGTCACTACCACCTACTCATTTTTCAGGCTTTTAGAGATCAAGAGCTATAAATATTTAATCCATGTTTATGACAGTCTGAATCCTATTATTTCCTAAAATGCTGAAAATCAGTCACAGACAATAAAATAACCTATTTGTGGGAAAATTGTGATTTATCTTAATTATTCATTTCCTACCTTTGAAAGCGTGTGCCATCCCATGCCCCACCACAAAGAAGAGAGACAAAATGCTGATTTTTAGAAAGCTCATGATATAGGCAGGCACAAGATCTCAGTCTAAATGTTCTATCCAGAGAACCCAATCTAGGCACCCAACCCTGAAGCTGGAGGACCCAGGCAAAAGTTTGTTTCTTACGGAACACCCCCCGCCCCGCCCACACCATGGTTTGTTTATGGTTGCCTTCAAAATGTTACTGGAATGGTGGACATTACTAGGAACTCTCTCCACGTTTTTGGTATCACGAACAAAGACGCAGATAAAAGGAACAGAAAAGGTAGTAGGAAGGCACATTTATTGAGGGTTAAAAAAAGCAAGTAAAGTACACCCTGCTGAGTGAGAGTGGGCCAGTGAACAGACTCACAGCAGTCACTAGGGTAAAGGAAAGGGGTCTCTTCTACCTGGAATTCCTAGACTTTCTTTCAAAAAAGGCACGTGGGACATGCGTCCTATCAGAAACTCACTTGGCCTGGCACAAGATTTAAACTTTCCTATGGAAGACTCAGTTTGGTGCCGCAGATAAACGAAGAATTAAAACTAGCACTTTTCTGTGTGGTTTTGCCCTAAGCTCAGGAACTACAGGTATTTCAGATTCTGTGTTCTGCGCATGTGCCCTGGGTCCCCATGACTTTGACAGATGACACCCACTCTTTGGACAAGTTTTACCCCAGCCCTCATTCTACCTGAAAAGTAGAAAAAAAATTTTTTTTAATTTCCAAAAAATTAATTTCTTCTGCCTGCTAAGGCAATAACTGGGATTGGCATCAGCATCCTAGTTATGTCTCTGTCTGGATACTTCTAACTGAGAACAAAGAGCTGTCCCACCCCTCAAAGGGACTCCGTCTCCTCCTTCTGCTATCCGAGTGATTGCTGCCACCTCCTCCACAGTTGTCACTTGCCTGTGACTCTCTCTTGTTCTCACACTGCCCCCAGGTATCCTCGCTCAGGCCCACCCCACACAGTGCAGCTTATGAAAGACTGAGATGGCTGGGAAGCCCAGGGCCTTGGTTCCCCTCCAACATCGCATGAGCAAAAAGCTACAGCAACCTGGTGACCCTTCTGCACCTAGTACCTAACCCCACTCAATGCTTCTGCAAGGCCTACAGGCGCATCATTCCTCTCACAAGGTAACATGAAGCAAACAGTGCTGCTAAACTTCCACGATGGTATTAAACCCAAAGAGAACATAGCTTTGGAGAATTAATCTTACCTTTGGCCACATTTATATAGATATGGGGGTGTGTGGGGTAGATTGGGCATTATGAGACGTATTAGGATATGGTGACTTTCCACATTTCTTTCTGGATATAAGCAGTAAATTTAGTCATGCATGGGGTTTTTATTATTGTTCTTTTGCTTTGTTTTATTCTACTTTTCATTGTTCACTGTTTGTACTTTTTAATTGACATAATAATTTGGTACAGTGTAATGTTTTAATAGATGTACACCGTGTATAATGATTATATTACATTAATTAGCATATCCATAACCTTACATCATATTTATCACTTTTTTTGTGATAAAAACATTCAAAATCTTCCCTACTGGCTTCCTTGAAAAATACACAACTATCAGTCACACTCACTCTACAGGGCTATAGAACATTAGAAGCTATTCCTCCTATCCAGTACACCCGTTCCTTGCTTTGAATTTCTATGACATGTAAGAAGGACTATGTAAAAGAAGATTTCAACATATTCAGGGAACCTTAGCTTCCTGAAACTTTTGGGGAACTCTGATCTGCCCACACAGACTGTTTCCTGGTGCTAGGTCACTATGCCCATCTACAGGTGTTCACTGACCACACACAGAACACACTTTACTTCTAGGGTTTATCCTAGCCTCATCAGTGCCTCAGAAGTTTGAGAGCTTCTAAAAACTGTGACTCATACTCCAAAACCATTTGCAGAGCCCAGTACCAAATCAGGTCTAAAAAGGTATCTATGGTATGCTACTTTGTATCTTTCACTCTCCTTTCTCTGTCCACCTCTGCCCTCTTTGAACGCAACATCCAAGGAATCACTATCAGGATTCCTGCCTGTGATGGTTGACTGATTGTGCTGAATAAATAGCCCCCAACTAAATTGGCTCAGGATAGTTCTGGGTGTGGGGAATCCACCCAGGAAGGATTATAGCACCAGAAGGCTAAGGAAGAAGGATTGCTTCTGTTTTCTTTGGAGGAGCTCCAGTCTGTGCTTTTCACTCGGGATGACAGGCTTTTCACTTTGGAGGTCATCTCCTGACTTCCAGCATAGACTCTTCAGGCTTCAGCACAGACCTTCCAGCCTTTTGATATAGACTCGCAGGAGACACCACATGGACCTCCAAGCCTTTGACTGGACCCTTTGCATCCCCAGCATGCAGAAGGACCTTCTGCACTCTTCCACACCTAACTTTGTGTGCAGCTCTCATAAGCCAACCAACCTGTCAATTGTTATGAGTTTGTATATTTTGTATTATAATCTGTTTCTCTAGCAAATACTGATTAATACCCTGTCTTAGCTTTTCCAGAGAAGACACTTTATGTTCAGGGCATCCTTTGCCTGTTTTTAAACTGCTACCACTTCATTTAGGCAGCTACATGGACTTTCATCAGCAATGGCTCACTTTCATTTGTACATAATCCAGGCAACTCTATGCTAAAAAGCATTCCTGGCTTCCTGTGGCCTATACTGCTTCCAAGGTCTTTAATTCTAAACCACTACATCAAGCACTCTAATTTCATCTTCTGCCATCCCTCACCTTGTTTTTTTGTGTGTTTTGGTTTAGATTCTTTGCTCTGACAAAACCAAGTTGTTCATGGTCCCTGGAGACACCGGAATGCCTCGTACTTCTGTCTTTGCTCACTCAGTTGTCAGTGTTTAGGATTCCCCTTGCTTCCCTGTCCTTTTTGCAAGCCCCTAGGGATCCCGAAAATCTTTCTCCTGTCTTCATATTCTCCACTCCATGCCCAGAGCACATCCTGTCTTTACATGTACCATGTGGTATTATTTATGAACCCACACTACACACATTCCAAGAGGGACTGTCCCATGAAAGTTCTCAGTGGCTGGTGTAGAGAAAGTGTTTGACAAACATCACCTGAAAAGAAACAAGCCCTATAAAGTATACAGAGCTGGTAGCAGGATCCTTATTTTGCAGCTAAGTACACCTGGAAAAGTCAGATTGCTTATGGATCATGTGGCTTATATATAGCACACTTACAAACCCAGTTCCCCTCTCCTGCTGTCTGTTGACTTTTGTCACCTACAAAAAATAAAAGAAAAATTGAGGAAATGATATAAACACTTAAAAAGTTTGTCAGATATTCTGCACATCTATACACCACCTTGCTTTCAGAATGGACACTTAAAAGTCCAAAGATTCACTCATATCAATATATCTAGTTTAACCCAGAGCCTGGGCAGTCAAGCACTAAATTAACTACTGGCTCTGCAAAGGTGCTGAGGGTCCAAACAAGGGACATGATGCCTGCATAACTTTGAAGAACAGATTTACATGCCCCTTTGTCTCCCGTATAAATGGACTCAAGAACTGCAGCAGTGCATAAATGATCCTTTCTTTCCACTGTTTATAGTTGAATGCAGCCGTTTTCAGCTTCTTGCCGGTGATCACTCCACTAAAAATAGCTTTGATGCTGTCACATGCAAACTTGAGCAGAACCTGAAAGCAGATCCCCTTTTAGTTCTGAGCTGGTTCAACTTTAAAACACCAGCAGCTGTTAACATAGTCTGGCATGTTTACATGATGCTGAAGTAGTTCCATAGTGGCTTGTAGCAAAAAATGCCCCTGAAAAGGACACAGCTAGGATTGCAGCCACTGCTGCCAATAGGGCTATCTGCTGAGCCGGAGCCCAAAGAGGAGCAGAAACAATGAAAAATATCCAGCTTTGGGAAAACCGATTGCAACGGCAGCTGCGGTAAAGATGTGAGAGAGATGCTACCTGAGACTTGAGACCTCCAACTATGTTTGAGGCAGGAGCAGAGATGGCAAAGAAAATGCATGCAGCAGAGGACTTACAAATGTAAGGTACACTTTAAAAACTACATATGCTGCTGAAAACTTCTAAGAGCTGTGCTTAGAAATCAAGGAAACAAAGAATGGAATATACTCAACACCTTGGCCACCCCTTTAAGGCTTCATACTGGTTCAGTGGACAACTGGACCACTCTGGATATCTTCTGAAAACTGGCCCCCAAAAAGCAGGGGCTTGCTTGGAAGTCAGAGGAAATCACATTTTCAACTCCACTCTTCGTTTCTAAGATGCAATCTGAGCATCAAGGTTTCCTGACCTTCAGTACAGAGCTCGAGGCCAAGTGACAAAACCCTTACCACATGCCTGACACCATACAGGACCCCCAACAGATGTGTCCTTTAGATGCAGGCATCTGGGGACAAGTCTGGTATACAATGCAGTTACTTTAAATAAAAAACAAATGTACCACCCAAGTAAACAGTGATTTTCCTCCTTCTACATCTATGTGTCCAAAGGATGACTCATCTGGTATTTGCTTATGAAATAAGAATGTGTTCTAAGAAGTTTCTCCTCGAAAACTCGCACTGCATCTGGCTGAGCTGGAGAGGGAGGGGACAAGGGTCTGGCCTCAAGCAGGACTCTCCCACTGCTGGGGTGCGTTCTGTTTACTCAGGGTCACTAGGGGACAGGGGTCAGTGAAGGTCAATGGGTGGCGCCTGCTTAGGAACATAGCTCCCACTTGAGACATTTATGCTAGAGGTTCATAACCACATCACAACCTGTAATTTAACAAAAACCTCAGATCCTTTGTAAGAGACCTTGAAAAAAACAGCACCTTCATTACATCACTGTCTCTCCTTATGAGCTTTAGTGCCGCCAGCTGACAACATGTAACTCAAGTACATGAGTGTGCAGGTTTTCTCTCAGCATGCTATGAATTTCAGCAGCACATCGAGATTATATTAAGTGTAGGAATTTATCACCTAAGCTATAGATATCTGAACAACAGAGAGGACTTTATATACTGCTGTATCTTTAACACTCATTTTTTGTTAACAAGACAAAAGAATTTACAGTTACTGTCAACAGCTTGCTGGCAGCTAACAGCGGGATGGGCTGTTGCCTGGCAACAGTCAAGCATACTTCCTCCCTAGTCAGGAAGAGCCACTGACAAATCTATACTAATTACAAAATGGGACAAATATTTAAAAGCTTTATGATCATGGAGGGTTTTGTGAGGGGCATTCTGATAAGACTGATTCCTATTAAACAGAACTTAACTAAACACAATGTATACCAGACTTTGATTCATGGTCACCAGTCATGTAGTACAATTCAAGAAACCCAGATGCATCTGCAGCTTTTTAAAAATTTCCTTAAACATTACACTACACGAAGGCAAGCATTTGCATCTTGTGGAAGTGTGTCTTTTGTTTACTCCTCCAAGAATGAGGATGACAAGAAGCACCTGAAAGCCTAAGCTTTTTAAAGTACACAGTTGCCCCTAGGTATCAGCTGAGGGACTGTTTCTGGAACCGCTCAAGAACACCAAACCCCATGGATGCTGAGGTCTCTTATGTAAAATACCACAGTATTGGCACATAACATATGCACACCCTCTTGTATATTTACATCATCTCTAGATTTCTAGTAATACCCAATACCATGTAAATGCTATGTAAATAACTTTGTATATGGCAAGAAAAAGAAGCCTGCACGTACTTCGTGCAGACGTGATTTATGCCTTCACAAATGCCTTTGGATCTGTGGTTGGCTGAATCTGAGGATTTAGAATCTGTGGGTACAGTAGGCTGACTCCACATTTCTAAAGAAATGATGAGGACACTCACCAATTTCACAACCCTTTCAGAGCTGGGTGGATGTGAGACTGCAGCACTCACGCTTAAGATTTTTCTTTTACTTGCATTTTCATTTCCCTCTGCTTTGAGACTCGCTCAGGATTCTGTGTGCAGAAAATGAGTGCAGAGTTCCTGTAGTTCCTGGGGCTGGTCTGCCTGTCACAAGGGCCATAAGGCTCCTGGCAAAGTCCTGAACAAGCAAAGAGCCCTAAAGTCATCCCTGAGAGGGGAGCCCAAGGACTCAGCACACACTGAGCACCTCGGATTGTCTATGTAAATGTACATTTTTGAAACTGGAATAATTTTGATCATGAAACGCAAACATGCGTACTGTTTGTAGGGCTGAGAAAAACATGGCCTCAATTATATTTTGTGTGTAAATAAGCCTGCCCAGCAGTGATGCTGTTTGGCCCATGAACTCTTAGAAAAGTGCTAATTCAAATGAAAATTTGCCTTGCTCACACTAAAGTCTAAAACAACCAAAACCTGCTTTGCTTTCGCTGCCTTTTTCTTGGTGAGTGGAAGTCCTCTCTTCTCTCTATCTCTGTCTCCTCTCTTCATACTACAGATTGAATCCAGTGCCTTCACCCCTCCCCCAACTTTTTTTGAGACAGGGTCTCATTAAGTTATTAAGTTGCTCAGGCTAGGTGCGAATTTGTGACCCTCCTGCCTCAGCCTCTCAGAGTCCTGGGACTGCAGGCATTAGGTGCTGTGCCTAGCTGACCCTTGGATTCTCTATTTACCAAGCTAACTGGCAGCTTGCACCCTGCTTATTCTCTGGCGAGGCATTTTTGTGTCATATTCCATCCACCCTGTAATATTTTTAAGACCATGGTAAGGAGACCCATCTTTCCCAATCTCACTGTCAACCAAAGCTTCAAACTAGTGTCACTTTTCAAACCTTTCAGGATCACTTACAAATAAATCCTACCGCAATCTCCACTGACCAAAATCTGAGTGTCAGACAGACATAACTTCTGGACATTTGACACCAATGTAAGAAAGAGAAGCTCTTCAAATTCTCTCAAAACTTTTAAGACTGCAGCCCTTTTGGAGGAAGACTGTGACAATAACATAAAAATGAAAACTAGGTGGGCATAATGCAATAACTATCCAATTACTGGTGGGTTGAGGCAGAAGGATCAAGTTTGAGCTTAACCTGGGAAACTTAGGGAACCTCTTTTTCAAAATTAAAGGGTTAGGGAAGAAACTCAGTGGTAGAAAACTTGCTTAGAATGCATGAGGCCCTAGGTTCAAAGCCCAGTATGGATGGATGGATGGAAGAATGGATAGAAGGAAGGAAGGAAGGAAGCCATATTTATCCTCCAATCTTGTAGTATAGAATCAGCTCTCCTAAAATGAGCTTGCATCATCTGAATTAGCTTGGGATGTCCCACGACATTTTCTGCAGGTGAACGATCTGCTCTGGCCACTCCAGGTCCAGAGACTTCTCTGAAAACAGTCATAGTATTTCCAAATTGGAAATGGGGAGAGCACTATTTTGTGGTCAGCGATAGCTGGTGAACATTCTGGTCTTCTGTCCTCAGGAAAATGTCGCTTCACAGTCTGCCAAGGCACAGAACATACTTTGTGCTACATTTATCCAAATCGATGGCCGCAGCTGATTGGGTTGGGAGAAAACCTGACCTGGGAACAGTCACAGAGGATGTCAGCGCCCAGCATCTACTTAGTCTGGATCAAAAGCAAGAGCCACTCAGAATCCAGTAGGCAGGAGATTTCTCATTCCAGGCACCAGTGTCCTTAAAACTGTGCTGCACTGTGGTCTCTGTGTGTGTGTGTGGGTTGTCCCTGTGGCCAACAGTAACACCGATTTTTCATGCAGTAGTTCCAGTGCCCCTTATATTCAAGAATCCAAACTTCTGTACCAGGTTCAAGAGTCTTCCTCTCAAGTCTTTCCTTATAGGTCATTCTACCTGTTAGGTATGTGGATTGGGCTTCATGTGGTCTGAAGCCGCTTTGGATTAATATCCAAGGCCTCTGTGACTCCAGGAATCTGCAAGCGCCCCCATTTCACTTTACAGATGGAAGCACAGAGACTGCACGCTGGGCAGGAGCACAGCAGACATGGAACACCAGGTCAGTGAGGTGGACATAGGGTCACTGCTGTTTCTATTAAACAGGTTGCTTCTGCTATTAGAATTGCAAATTTATCAATAAAGAAAAAGGAGTAAGAGTGGGATTGCACAGAACAGCAGTAAAAAAGCAAAGTAAAACCTCCATTAACGAGGCAGAGCTCATCACTCCAGTCCCAGCTAAGCCGTTCCAGAGGCTGGGATGGCAACGTGCTGCAGCCAGGGGATCTGTGGTTGGCTTCCAGCCATCTGGGAGTGCACTCCCAGCCTTTCACAGCCAATCACGCCTACGGTGCTGCTGAGGAACACTTTTTGGTTTAATACTGAAACAGCAGGCTGAACCTCACCTCCCTTGTTAGGAAGAACCTCACTTAGCAATGAGAACCCAGCCAAGCTTGGCCGAGCGTTACAGATGGCTCTCGCTTCCCTGGGATCTCCAGATGGTGTATAGTCAGGCTTACCTGACGGGGGCACACTGACTCCTCAAGTCTCTAGAACCCGGTTGAGCCCAGCTCTCTAAAATGGTTCCCTATCGAATCCTGACAGTATGAATTCTTCTCAATGTGAAAATAAAACCACAGTAAGCCTCACCCCACCAGCGTGAGTACAGTGGCATTTATTATGGTTCTGGCAACTAGCATCCATTTTTTTCCTTCAGTAATGGCTCCCTCAATTCCCCTGGGTTCCAGGACTTCCCCAGTGCATGGTGGGTATCTTACCCAGCACGAGCCAAAAGCATTCCCTGTCTTCTGCTACAGCTAATAGACTCCATCGTAGGCCACATGCAGTCAGACCAAACACCCCAAACTCTCCACAATCTCCAAACTCGCGGGCAGGGGACTCTCCCTTTTTATTGGACTTGGGCATGCAAGGGTTCACAAGGGATTAGGCAGCCATCCTACTCCATTAGGCCAAAGCTTGCAGGAGAAGAGAGGCAATCCACACAAGGAATGATGCAAAGCAGAGAAACTGGGCCCAAAGGACTTTGAACCAGGAGGCAATGACCTCCTGACGCTGGACATCTTCCTAGGCTTTCTGGTAAGATGAAACCCACAGATTTTCATTGGCACATAAGCTGGGCATTGTCAGATTTTCTCCACTGCAAAGACAACTGCTAACAGATCCACTGATAACTCAAATGGTTATCTTTTCCACTTCCTTTAAGAAAAGAAACCACCATGCTGGTGGAAGTAACAGCGGTGAGGCTGAAGAGAGAAACAGTGCCCTCACTGAACACCACGTTCACCATGATTAAGTGCTAATAAAACTTTTACCACTTTTCATTTGGGACTAGATTGCCTATAAATATCCTATATCTGGAAAACCTTTAGAAAGTATTTAGCTGACATGAGAAATCCTACAACTTCGTACCTTTGGAAAACTAAAGCATAGGGCTGAGGGTGTAGTTCAGCCCTATAGTGCTAGACTGGCAGGCCGTGGGCCCTGGGTTCAATGCCTAGCACTGCAAAAAAAACCACAAACATGTGGCCATTAAAAGAGCATGGTCTTAACTTTGGAGTGGACAGAGAATTCCATGAAAGTCTAGACATAGAAAGAAGCACTGGTGGAAACCAAGTGTACTATAACTTCAGCATTCAAACCTGCAGGGGAGATTTAGATCATCTAAACCTGAGCACAAGAAAACCATCAAAGAGTGAGCAAAGCCTCTCACCAAACACTGGGCATGACGGAAAAAGATATTGTTGGTCAATAAACATTACAAAGAGTGTTAATCTCAGCAGTAACACAAGAAAAGGAAAATAAAGCCCAAAGTCTCCACCCATTACATTAGCACATATTTTAGACTGACGAGACCCAGGGATGGCTAGTTTTACACACATGCATACACAGTATCTCTCTGATCCACCAATTCAGCTTCTTGGAAATAACCTTTATATTCCATGGTCAGCCAAAAATGAGCTCAGGTTCTAGAATTAGCCCAGAATCTGCCTCACAATCATTCCACCCCTTCCTTACTAGCTGTGGGATGCCGGGACACATACTTTGCCTTCTGCATATAGGACACAAGGCTGGTAAAACTGCATCTGTGCACTCAGCAGAGCATAAAGACAGAAACCCAGATGTCACTAGCACCTGTGCTCATGCCCCCCATCATGTTCTCTGTACCAGGGCTGCACCTACCGCCAAGCTGCCCTGCAGGCTGGGCTAGCAGCTCCTAATAGCCCCTTCCAGAATGCTCTAAGTTGAAAATCCCAAGAGGCCTAGGAGTTCCAAGATAAATGCTGGGTGGTCCTTGTCCCAGTGGTGATAGCTGGACTTCAGGGCTTCTTTGCTTGTCCCTTCCTCCTCCTGCTGCCTACTTTCTGCTCTCTCTCCTGCAAACACGCCCTCAGCAAACCACTCATACCAAATTCTTCTGAGTCTCTACTTGTACTGAATCCAGCTAAGACCTAACAGAAATTATTTTTTATTACTAGGCAAGGGTGGGAGAGTCTAACTCTTGCCAGGTGGGATTGTAATCCCAGCTACTCAAGAGGCTGACCCAGGAGGATCACAAGTACAAGTCTAGCCTGAACCTTTTAACAAAACCCTGTCTCAAAATTAAAAAAAAAAATTTTTTTTTTAAAGAGGTGGGAATGCAACAGAGGTGCAGGACTTGTTCAGTGTCTAGCTTGTGCAATTCCCTGGGTTCAATACATACTTCTGAAAAAAAATTAAAAAGAAGTCAAAGTTTCAGCATATTTACTAAGGCATGGTTATATTAAGAAATGGAAAAAGTGTGGAAAAAGCCACATTAGGGGACATCCTACACATAGTACGAAGAGAGTACTGCGTATCAATACTGACTGACAAGAGAAGGTGCACCTGGCATAGTGTGGCGTATAAATGCAGATTACAAAGCAGCACACAAGCAGAGCATGGTGACACATGCCTGTAATCCCAGCATTTAGGAGTCTGAGGCAGGAGAATCACTGTGAGTTCGAGGCCAGCCTGAACTATAGAGGGAGACCCTGACTCAAGAAACCAGACAAAGCAGCACACACAGTGTGACCTTACATGTATGCAAAATCTGTGTGGGCAAAGCAACATGTTAAAAAGATACCCCAACTTGTGGCCTTAGGAGCATTATTCATAGTACGCAAGAGATAGAAGCAACGCCAGTGTCCCTCAACAGATGAAAGGATACACAGAATCTTGTGCATACAGACAAAGGATATTAGCTATAAAAGGAAAGGAAATTCTGACACCTGTTATGCCATGGGTGAACTTTAGGGAAAGTAAACAAAATAAGCCAGTCACAAAAGGGCAAATAATACATGATTCCACTTAAAACATCAGGTACCTAGGATGGTCAAATTCATAGAAAGTAGGAAAGTACTGCCAGAGGCCAGAAACAAGGGTACCAGTCATCACAATGAGAGAATTCTGAAGGCCCACTGCATGACATAGTAAATATACTTAACATTACTGAACCGTACACACTTTAAAAAACGAGCAAAATAATAAATTTTATGTTACATATATTCTGCAGTTAAAAATAACTTTTAAGGAGATTATCTTAAAATGTTAACAACATGGAATTAGGGATACTTTTATTGAGTTTTTCATGCTGCCTTATTGTATGACCATTCTACATGAGTATATATTAACAGTGATCAGAAAATAAAAGTATTTTAATTCTCAAAAAACATAAATACATTACAAAAAGACAGATACTCTACCACCATAGGCTGGTTAACCTAAACAATTTAAGACTCTGTGTTTTTGTGCAGTCTGTATTTGTTTTGAATAATGGATGGATTTAAGTTTGGTCAATTGTCTTGTCAGCTTCCTTTTATTTTTCTTCCCAGCACCATCAAAAAGAATTTAAAAGACATCAACACTCATTGTTCTGTGACCAATTAAAATGTCTAGGTTAATTCCATAAAAATTACTAAGCAAAGATGCTTCATTAAAAAAAAAAGGCTAGATTTTCTTAATGTATTCAACAGATATTTCTTAACTGCTTAACCGATGCCGGGAAGCACACAATCTTGGGAACACAATGGTGGCTAGGATGAGCTGGATGGTCTCAGGACTGAGACTATCACTGTATAAACTTGATACAGATGGAGGGGACTCCGCCTGTGCTTCTGCCAAGGTCACATATGCACACACATGCACTCAGATATACAGTTACTGGGTCATCTTTCACACTTGGTGATGCTACCAACCAACCTAGAGCCTTCGGTATTCCCACAACAGCAAGGGACTTCTACTTCTGGACCTCAAAACAATGGAATGCACTCAACTGAGATGATGTCATCATCTCAGAGAGAAAGAATGAAAATTTCACTTTTGCTCAAACTTAATCTTCTCCACTTGCAGCAGAAATTACCTCCCTAATAGTCATCCCTCCAGAAATCTCCTCATCTCAGTGAATTATTTCCTAAGTTTGCTTGATGGAATCTTTGATACCCAACAGCCTCAGCCCCAACACCTGGCTAGCCAACCCTGGGATGGGCAGGGTGTACACAAAGACAAATGTACCCTTTAATGACAGGCCCAGGCTCATCCTACGGCCCAGAGACCACCATCTATCCTTCTGATTACTCATTTTTAACTCTATAGTCAAACACCTCTCTGATCTCAAAATTATTCCTTCAACTCTGGCCTCTCAGTGTATTCCAAGGCAACATTTTGGTAAGACAGTGTAATTATATGCTAAATATAATCTTTAACATTGGCAAAAACCTTGAAAGGGTACACAACTTAAAATAAGATTACTTCAACTTAGTTGAAACAGGTATTATCCAGTGTATCCGCTCCACCCTTATATTTGCACAAGATCGAAGTCAACTGGCAGCAAAAACAAGTACAGCATCTGGGCATCATCCAGTCTCCGGGACATGTTCCTGTGTCTCCCACTTCTCCCCGCTCTCTCCACTGCTCCACTGACCTCGAAGTGTTTCCATAACACTGCTGGAGAAACAAAGACCAGGCAGCTCCAGAACTGCTGGTGTTGCCTGAGAGACGCTTAAATATGAAGAGAAGCGGTAGCCGAGGCTCAGGGTAGGCTGAGAAAACTGCAGGGATCTGAGATGTCATTTTGTCACAACTCTTCAGGTGGACTACTGGTGATGTCAGTTCAGAATTCCTCTCTTGTCATTAACATCAGTCTTATGCTGAGCCAGCCCTAGCCTCTCAGTAGCCCCTTGGGACTAAGGGTACCCATCAAGCTGTGAGCCAACTCTCGTAGACAGCCGACCATACCATTTTGAAGGGGGCGCATGGTAACATCTTGCTTGGGTTTTTAGCAAGACCCTAGACCCATGATGGCAACCCTATGGCACGCGTGCTACAGCAGGCACACAAACCCTCTCTGTCAGCATGCAAACCAAACCGCCATGTCTACACTAAAACCAAGTTAAACTAAGCCAAGTCCAAACTAAAACCTCAACATTCAGGTTTAATTGCAGTGTAGACACTTTGCAATAAATACGTGGGTTTTGGATTGCAGTTTGGGCACTCGGTCTCTAAAAGGTTCTGTATCACTGCCCTAGATAAACTCCTTATTGCAAACTACTGTAGCGGTGGGCCACAAAAACCATGTATTCCTGTATCCACACCCTGCTATGTCTCCCACCAACACTGTGACTCAAGACTTGCTATAGCCTATGGTACATTAGCAAATATGACATTTGTAGAAACTAGGAAAGTTTGTGCCCACTGGGGCTTGCTTATCTCATTACCAGGAGTCCTGCCACCATGTAACTAAATTTGGAATAACTTCCTGAAGAATGTAAGACCCTAAGAAGAGAGATCCCAGCAGTCTCGGTTATCCCAGTGGAAGCCCATATACCCAAGGGAGCCCAGCTAACACCACAAAGTATAGCAGTGCGCCATTCAAGTTGAATCTGGTACAACATGGCTTAAGCTGTTAACGCATGGGATGATGAGCAAATTAATGATTATTCTTTTAGGCTGTTGGGTTTGAGGTATTCATTACATAGCAGAAGCTAAGTGATACAAAAAACCATGACCCCAAGGCTGCAATATGGCTTTATGATATAGCTTTATATGGTGACTTCAATGGCTACCTCAGATTAAAACAAATAGTAAAAGCCATCTTATTAAGATATGCAATATAGTCTCTAGGAGGTACTAAGGAAGGTCCTTGGCCGAAATGTCTGCATGTGGCAAATGGCCCAGTTACCATCTTTCAACAGCAGCTTTCTCCAGTCAGTCCTCCAACTGACTAAGTGATGCCACTGTTGGTGACAAAACCCTGGCTTCATCAGACATGCTCGTGTACTTACGAGGCAGGAGGCCTGGGAGTCAGTGCTAAAGCTGGCGCGTACTTTCCTCTTTCTACAAGTTTCTACTACCTCCATGCGCCAGGAGAAAACCTAGACATCCCGGAGAGGGTTGTTCCAAAATCATTATGCTGTGATTGCTCGCTTGGAAGAGCCCACTGTGAATCAAGTAGTTCTCAGTGTCACCTGGGACAAAGGCAAGAGTAGAGGGGGAGGGTCCCACGGGCAGAATTCATGTTCATGGTTGTTTCTTTGCAGCACACCAACTCCTGATTCATATTTATTCTCTCTCTCTTGGATCTGAGAGGGTGACAAGTGTGAGTTTGGGGACCCGGCTGTGGCAATCTGCTTTGCCTCTTCTCCCACCTCACCCAGACTCCTTCCTTCCCTGAGTTCTTTAGATAGAGTCATCACTAGTTGACCGAGACACCTCTGAGATGGGTAATCTATTCAGGCATCTTATATCTTTCCACTAACCAGTAAGCATTTTTTTGAACCTTATTCTTTTTATTAGTATGTATTGTCATACGTATTGATCATATTCATCATAAGGAATATAATTGTACCGATACATAACACATCTCAGTTCTTCTCTTTTCCATACTCCCCTCCCCCTCCTTCCCCCCTCCTCATTCATGCAAGTTTTACTTCCATTTTTTTCTTTCATTCTTTTTTTTCCTTCTCCCTTCCTTTCCTCCCCCTCCCTTGCCACCCTTCCCACTTGAACGTGTTCTTCCAACTTCCAAATATCTACCTTCCCTTAAGCTCCTCATCTCCCCTTTCACCATAATTATCCTGAGCATAGGAACCACATTCGATCAACTTTCCATTTCCCCTCTCATTCAGGTACACTGCAAAGAGCAGCTGGGAATTCAGAGGGCAGGCGCTAACATATAACAGCAAAACATAATCTCAATTAACAATTATTAAGCCCCTTTTCTGTCATGCTCACAGCTGTGATTTATCTCAGCAAAAGGATACAAAGCACAATCAGTGAATAGGAAAAGCTCAGGGGATGAAGTCTGGAGCGCACCAGGCCACAAGCTTCCAGGAGTCCACTCCTGGGGTCACACAGGAAGGGCGTACAGAACAAATCCTGATAAGAAGGATTCCAGGAACAAGTCCCGATAGTACCAGTGCAATGCTGCCTCCCAGGAAAGCAAGTCAGAGACTCCATGCCCAGTTTTTACTTGTGTGGGTCCCTTCTGCCAGAGCATACCAAGATTCCAGGCTGCTACCACCAACCACACTGTTTATACAAATGATGCAGGCAGAGTGAACCATTCTGCACAGTTCTGGAAATGGGGGGAAACCCTCCTAAAATCCAGGTTTGCAGATACCAGACAAAGATCGATCTTGCAGGCAAGAACTCTAATAATAAAGTGTTCTCAAGCTGCTTTGCTGTTTTTTCAAAGATTGGCAAGAAGTAGTTAAATTTCATACAGGTGATGTCTCATGTCCAACACACAAGTGCTCACACTGTGCACACAGTATCAGTTCTTGGATAACA
Organism: Dolichotis patagonum; assembly: GCA_004027295.1. NCBI lineage: Eukaryota > Metazoa > Chordata > Mammalia > Rodentia > Caviidae > Dolichotis > Dolichotis patagonum. The sequence continues at coordinate 11,783 of PVJX010020599.1, read as the reverse complement.
GATCATGAACCTAAGTACACACACCTTTCCTACCTGAATAGAACACCAAAAATGAACAGCAAATACAAAGGACCAGGCAAAGTCAGCAGGCTTTGAGGCTGCTGCTGAGTCCCTTCATGTACAGGAGGACCGAATGGCTGAAGATGACACTTTGCATATCATTATTAAGATAAGTCAACATCAGATCTGCTGCAGAATCAAACACAATTAAAATTTTAATTAACTGAAATTCAGCTACTCTCCGTCTTCAAACAAAAAAAAATTTTTTTTTAATTTTAAAAATTTTGGGGTGGTGAATAAAAGAGAAGAGAGAGGTTATTTTATTTTTTTAAAGAAATGGACAGGTGAGAAGTTTGGATCTGGGCTATCTCCAAAATAATCACTCCCCACAGTCTTCGAGGGTGGATGCCCACTTTATAGTAACGTTTACAAAGTGGACACTGAATGGTGAGACGCAGTGTTCTACAACACCTCAAATATTCAATCTGTATGTTTTCTCTACTGTCAGAAACAGATTCGCAAGGAATTTTTGGTAATGGAAGTTCAAACAAAAGGTTTAGTGGTAAGTTCTATAAATCCCTGTTCCCCAAACTTTTGCTAACTTGAGGTTCTACGATACAAAGATCTGTCAAAGGTTTTCTTCAGAATTATCTACCAAGTGGTCCCCTTGCTAAACATGGAATTAACCTAATATTCACTGGGTTGCATTTCACATAACTCGGTGTTCTCTTGTGTACCTCAGTGAGGCAGCTAATCCTCAACCAGCATGTAAGAATCCAACCCAAGTATTATCAGCAGCAAGACAAACCCCTCATGGGTCTCCTCATCATACTTGGGGGAACTGAATTCTTGCTCTACTTTACGCCAAAAGTCACTTTATATCACTACAGACCTCAGACAAAGTAGGGACACTAATGATGTGAGCAAGGAGGATGCTAACGAGGATTTAGGGATAGGAGAGCCAAGCAACATATACTTCTAGGAAGCAACAAAAGGGAAAAAGACTTTCGTGCATTAGGAGAACTGCTAAGATGGCCATAAAAACCAACACAGATGGCACACAGCTTGCTGGTTTGGCTCTAACCTTGACTCGGCTGTATGCGTAGGATCTTTATGGATGGTATTTGATGTGTGGAGCCGGAATCAAGGGGAAAAGACCTTCTCCTCGGGGCTCAAGTCAAAGAAACTGTTCCTGGTCAACTACCCATTGACTTTCTAGATCTCGGCCTGAAAACACAGACCAAATCTGAGGCTGTCTTTGTGTTCTCTTAGTAGGTGCTACAATTTGACTTGTTTTAAGAGTACTTCATGAGCTTCTTTATTTCCTTCTGCTCCTGTCATTTATTTATTTATTTACTAACTTATTTAAAGATAAGAAACCCAGAAAGTACAACTACAAATTAACATATTTTTAAGTATCTGAAGAGCCTCAGGACATTGATCTACACTCCGCACCTTCAACTGTATTGTCTCACTATCTTGAAGAAAATCCGTAAATTATTTTTTGACAAAAGCTAGGATCCTTTCCATCCTATAATCTCATTTCAAATCCTTTTACCCACTCCCAACTCTTTTGGCCCCGATGCTGAAATCCTCTTTGGGTAGCGTGAGGTCTGGAGGGTGCCAGGGCCAGGGCGGCCTTTGCTTTCCCTCTCGCTCCCTGGCATTGTTCACTGCTGGGAGGGGGGCAGCGTGCCAGGGTTCAGGGCCCCATAATGGCTCTGTTCTTTCAGGGAAAATGTTAATAATTAGCAGGAAGCATTTTGCCTTTAAATCTCACAGCTTGAATCGTAAGATCTTGTAGTGCCACAGAAACACTTAATTCTAGAGAAGTGAGACTTGCCTTCAACACATTCTGCGTGTGTGGATCTACCCACAGTGGTGAGTAGCTTCGTTCATCCATCGGGAAGGAGTTTCTAAGTGTAGACTCTGTGCTGGGGGTGAGCCTGCAGTGCGGGTATGAGGGAGGAATAGAGATGCGGTTCCTGCCCTCACTCAACTTGAAGTCTACTGAGAAAGTGCTGCCTATGAAGGGTAAGAGCCAAGGCAGCCTAAGCTTAGCCACATGCAGACACAGTGCTCTGGACTGGAGGAGGTAGCAGGGGAAGGACTGGGAAAGGAGGGATGGAGAATTGTCAAAGAAAGGATACTCAGAGTAGCTGACACAAAGGGGAGTGGCAGGGTACTTAGGCAGCATAAGATCAAGAACCTCCTGCAAGGAATGGTCAGGGCCAGACAGATGCCTCAGAGGGCTTGCTCATCCTGCTGAGCCCTCCCAGAGGAACAGGAGAGCCCAGTCATTCCTTCGCGCCTTCGGAAACCAATTCCCAGTGGGGTGATGGGCTGGGCCCAGTTCTGGACCCCAGATAGAACAGTGACAGGGAAAAGTGAAGGCTACAACTGGGAACAAAACAAAGCCCTAGGCTGTGAGGGATTTATATAAAATAAACATCTAACATGCGAATGGCAATAAAAGCTAAGGAGCAACATTTTACACAATAGCTATTGTAATAAAGAAAGGGGAAGAAAGTGCTCAGAAGGACAGAACTACTGGGATAGGGGAAGGAAAAAAAGAAGAAAGGAAAAGATCATATGTATGTTGGTAAACATATAAATTTATGTATGTATAGTTATGCTAGATAGATAACTATACTACTAATCTCATCAAAAAGAACAGTTTGTGCTGTCCTTGTTTGATCACTTTTGTATCTAGATTTGGTAACCTGAACAACTAGTTTTGAGATAAGTGTGCAATATATTAACTAGGGTTAATTCTCTACTTTTTTTTTTCTTTCTTGAAATTTTTTATCATTTCTATCCTTTTTTTCTGTTTTGCTTTTTTAAGAAAAATTTTTTTTTAAAAAAGTAAAAAAATAAAAGCCAATGGACGTACAGAATGATGGTGGAATGGCCAGCACTGTGGGCATCACAAGCAGAGCGAAGAGGGTAGATGTGAATGGAGGGTGCATCCCAAGCTGCTGAGGGCTCGGGTTCTGGCTCCGTGAACACTGTGACCCTGTGTCTGCTTCAGAGACTCCTTGTAGGAGCCTACAATGCTAGAATGGCATCTCTGTGCCTCCTTTCCTCCTGGCGCCCTCGGTAACCCCTTAGACGTGGCCTAATAAAGTTTGCAACCTGCCATAGACCCCTAGAGATAACATCTGTAGCTAAGTGCTCTCTGCATGATGTCTCTGAGCCATGCACATAGGAAGAGTCTCCATCAACACAATGAGACCCAGGCCAAATTCCCAGTTTTGGCTAACATAATATCCAGGCAACATCCATATTAGCCCAAAAAAGTTAGTCGGTGAGTCTCAAGGGAATCTACCAACTTTTCTGCTGTTGCTTTCAACAGGTTAAATTAGCCCCATTATATGATAGAAATTATTAATACTTTCAGGAAGGTGGGAGGATATTTCTTTAATTTCACTTCAAGAGAAAACACTATGCATGCTTTTAAAATATTTATCACTAGGCAGAGTGCTTGGAAGCATTAGGAGAACCACAATGTGAATGTACCGGATTGGTTGGAAACATCTCAAAAGTGTGTGTGTGTGTACGTGTGTGTGTGTGTCTACACACCCATAACTCTCCCAGTTTAAGACAAAAGTAAAGCAAAACACATGGCTGTAGTGAGATGAGTGCAGAGTTAACGGCAGAGCAAATTTCTGGAGGAAAAATATGGAAATGTAGACACTACGGAGGTTTCTGCGAAGGAATATGCAAGCGTGCTTAACCCTGAGATGGAAGCTACACTTACAACTTTTACTTCTGATCTCCTAACTTCAGGGACGCACAGAGACCTACACACACAGATCCCCAGGAACCAAAGCATTTGTGAGATTGGCTGAGAAGACAAAGATGATAAGATCCCTCTATCCTGTCCAGCACCGCAACTACAGAAAAGTCTCTGAAGAAAACCCAACAACCTGAATATGACCCAGTGATTCTTCAACTCAAACATGCTTAGGAACCACCAAAGGATCTTAGGAAAAGGCAGGTTGAGACCCAGGAGGTCTGAGGAGCGGCCTGATTACAGTGTTTCTCCCAAGCTCCCAGGAAAAGGACAGGTGGCAAGCTTTTGTGTCACAGCAAAGAGTTTACACCAGTCTGTCCTATGCAGTGGCCACTGTCTTCAAGTGATTACATTAAAATTAGATGAATTCAAGGTCTGGTTCCTCAGAAGCACTGGCCACATCTCAAGAGCGACATGTGACTATAGTTATGCAACACACAGTACACCTAATCATTTCCACCAGTGCAGAGAGTTCTACTGTACTGTGCAATTTCTGGAGCTCCTGGTCCTCTCACATGTCCACCCCGTCACACACAGACTCACACGCCACATCGCACCACCATCTGCTCTCAGGAGGAGTCCTTCCTACATTTAGGCTTCAGCCTCTAATTCTGCACTGTATTAAAGATTCTCTAAGGATCCCAGGTAACAGGCGGCCAGGACTCTTTCTCCCATCTTCCCATTTCAAGAAAGCACACCCATAAATAATTCTGTGCAGAGAAGATGTAGAACCACTCTCATTATTAAGGGGACATGCCACTAGAAGGTAAAGGAATTATAAACGGACACTTAATTGAACTATCTCAGCATAGGACGCATCACTTATCATCTCACTGGGTGCAGGAATATCAGGCCAGTAGTGCAGATCAATGCCAGAAAACAAGAGAGGGGATGCTGCATGTCCCAACATCACAAAGCCAGTGACAGTAACAGATGGCTTTGTTCTACATGTATGTGGCTCTCAATTTTTGTGACCTGCTCTTGGGGACCAGGCCCAGACTCTGCCCTGCCACTGTCACTAGCTTTGCAGTGGTTCTGCATCTTCTCTGTACTGAACTATTTCTGGATATACTTGCAAGAAATAGGGAGATGGGGGACAACGTCCCAGCAGCTTTGGTTGCGTGGACCACAGCCCCTCTGACACACAGGGTGTGATCCACACTCCCACGCTGAAAACAGCCACATCTAAGACATGAATCATGGAGTAAAGAACCATGGACACTGGGAACCCTTAATCCAGAAAGTACTTTTATCCACGATAAAAAGCACAACTAGCCTTTTATCTCATGCATTCTGATTCATCAAATATTTACTGAACTGCTACTATGTGCCAAGCACTATGGAGGACCTGGGGGTAAATAAAGTAACAGCTCCCTGACTTCCTGGGGTGCACACCTTCCTTCTTTCATAGGTGTTAGCAGATAACTTCCCGAAGGCAGATGCCTTTAGCTGTCCCTAGTTTCAACTCTCTGGATATTTAAAAACAAAAACAAAAAAAATTAAGCCATGAGTAACGCAGAAGACATAAGTATATTTTTAATCTCTAAATTTTAACTTTGCCACACGTGCAGCTCTGAGAAAGTGATCACTACACCTTGAGGATCCCAGTAGCCTTTCACTGAGGCAATGTGAATATTCATACAAGTCACAACCCACAATCCTTCAGCTGCCCGTGAAGTCACCAAGAATGGAGTGTACACTCACAGGCACACTGGACTTTGGTCAAAAGTAATTAATTTTGTGATAGAAAATTGATCTCTCTTGTTCTCCTAATGCAAGCTCTGTCAAAAGAGTAAACAAACGGGGCTGTAATAATTAATTGAAAAGAAAGAGTCTAATTAAATTTTTATATTAGTGTACATAGTGGCCAGAAATAGTAAACATTGTTTTAAAAAAAAAAAGAACCAGGGCTATAGAACAGCTAAAGGCTCTATGGCTCTGCAGATAACCAGCAAACACTTATCAGTCTTTAAGTGCAAATATGACTTCAGTTTGTTTTCTATATCTCAGCAAATGGCATGAAGGAGAAAGACTACAGAACCATGAAATATTTAACCACTTACAATTTGGTCCAACTCAACAACTATTTATTGAGTGCTTCCCCATGCCTGACACTGTGATCCATCCATTCATTCCACCAACCTTTACTGGGTTTCTAAATACACACATAACAATCACACTCACACATGCACATGCGTAGCCTGACCAAGTCCATGGCATCTTTTCAGGTGGCTCAGTACAATCACCAGCTCTCGAAAATGATTATAATCTTGTAGGAGGAAGAACACAGGTACACACACAATCACAATGTAAAGCCAAGCAGCATCCAGGTGGTCCAAGAAGTTTATGCAGCAAGAGATCTTATGATGGATTCCCAAAGAAGGTATAATTTACCTCAAAGACAACTGAAATATTAATAAATACACTGCCCTGCCACTGTCATCAGCTTGAAGAAAGGGAAACGAATGCTCTGAATATTTCCTTCCCAGTACAGTACTACTACATGGCATGCTTTATGACCACAGATCTTATTCCTGACTGGGTGACTATGCTATGAGCTTGTCTTTGGAGTTATGAATCCCAGAAAGCTGAGGACCTAGACATGACAGGTATGGAGTTGAGCACTGAACACTACACTAAACAGTTTGGAGCAAAAAGAATGTAGAACTTTGACCTAAAGAATTTTTACAATTCCACAGGTAGAAAGATAGTAGGACACAGGATCTCTGTCCCCCCAAAAAAACTCTATGGCAAGAAGCCCTCTGAAATTGACAGTGATGTTATGAATAATATCTTCCTGTGGGGCTTCAAGGCAAGTGTGGCTTCCATCCTTCAGACAAGTGGTTTATCCTTCAGATGAGTCTCCAAGTGCTGCCAGCCTTCCAATCTTTCTGGCCAACTCTACTAAGTTTCTTCACAGGTGTAAGTAATAAGGAAGTCATCTTTCAAATTTACCATAAATCCTCCTTATGAAGACTGACCCACAGTGAGGTTGCCAGTCCTCAAATATTATAAGCCTAGATGTTCAGAAAAGACCTTAGAGATGATCTAGTCTAACCGGATCATTTTCTTAGCCAAGTGATATGGATTATCTCTACATGACCCCCCAAAACCTCATGTGATCAAAGGTGGGGCTGTTCGAGGGAGTTGGACCTAGAGTATGTGATGTTGGCATTAAGTGTGTGATGCTGAAATCAAGGGTGTATGATTACTAAATCAGTCCACTGAGTGGTCTGGCATAGTTGTGTTGTACATAATCGGTGTGAGTGCTACCTGCCTTAAGGTCATGCAGTCAGGAGAGAATATAAGGGATCCAAAGAAGGCTGATATTGTTGCTGCTTCTTCACTCCTTTGCTGCCTTCTGTCTGCCATGAACACCTTCTCCTCTGCCAGACCATCCTGTCTCGGGTCTAGCTGCTTACATACTGAAACCTCTACAAACTGTAAGATAAAATAAACTTTTCCTCCTTTAACTTTAGGTGTCAAGTATTTCATCTCAGCAACGAGAAAAGTAATCAAGACACCAACAAAGTGCGATCCACTAAGATGAAGTGACTTGGGTTTACTCAGTTTTGTACACAGCTGATCAGGGATGGTGACAACATGAAAGACTCAGCTTTCTGATTCCCAGCATAGTGTCCCAGACCAATACCAAAGCCTTCCCCAATGTCAACCCTGCTCCCCAGGAAAAGCTTCAACAGGGAAGTTAAACCATCTTGTCTAAGTGATACAAAATGGGTCTTTTATTACCTTAGGTTTATCCCTAAGTCCATCTCTCTAACTGGAGGATGCGCTTTGATGGCTTAGTCATCCAGGTATGCCAAGTAACGTGCATAAAGCATGGCTCACCAAAATGCCGGGATCACTGAAATGAATGGACAAACAGATGCTACAGCTAGCCCAGCCTGAGAAGGAAGAGGACATTTTGTTTTGTGGAGGATTGGCACTGGAGAAGTATCAGAAGCTCTAGAGTAAGTAATTAAACCAGAAAGAATTCTGTGATCCCATCAAACAATACCATACATCTTGGCATGAGATGGACACCATGGATGACACTGGCCACATCGAGGCCAGTCATTTAGTAAGATGGAGGGCAGGAGTATCATCTCCATTTAGAGAAGGGAAAGAGACACAAAGAGAGGAATTAAATATCACGCCCACATCATGCAACCAAACGATTGGCACAAGCCAAAAAGAACAGGCACTATTTACTGCTATCGCTTCACCTCTACCCACTTATCTGTTCCTGTCCTGCTTATAATCACACAGAGCTCACCATGCCATGCAGAAGTAGTAACACAGAACAAATAAGAGGGTACAGAACAAATAATTCTCTAATAGGCAGACTCCAGCAGAAATTGTATTGCCTACGACACGATTAAACATCTACCCTGGAGCAAACCTACACAGAGTTAATGGACTCATTCCAATACCAATGCAAGGCATCAGGTTCTCCCTATGTACAACACTTTATATGTCCTATAAAGATCTGAGTTGTGTGCTAATAAAGCAGGAATTTTAAAAAAAAAAAGTCTTCTTCCACTATCACTTCCACATAACCACATACAAAGTCCTCAACACGTGTAACTCAGAACACAACAGAAGGAATGTGTGGTTTACAGCAGTCTTCAGCCAGGGAACATCTGACATTATGTGCAGACATTTTGATCATTACAGCTTGGAAGGTACAAGTGGCATCTGGTGGGTGGAACCTAGAGCTGTTTATGAATGTCCTAGGACAGTCCTCCACAACAAAGAATTCTCTGGCCTCAAATGTCAACAGTACCAAGGTGGGAAAACCCCAAAACTCACAAAGATATGCTAAGAATTTCAGGATCAATAGCATGATGTGTTGATCCAATTCAGGAAGATTCTACCAGGAATCCTTGCTTCCTTCACATGAGGCAAATGTCAAAGTGACATAAAGATGAACTATTTCCAAAGTAGGGCCTAAGCTACCAGTAAACTATTTTCACTGGTTGGATTAGAAGCGTATTTCTTTTATTGTGGATGCCAACTTAGAGCCTACAGAGATACTAACTAGGTGGCTGAAACTGGGACCTGTGTATCAGTACCAGTAGAGCGTCCAGAAACACAAGGATGCCTGCTTGGCAGTGCGAACTTTCCAGAGTCTTCACACAAAGCCAATGGGCACCTCCCATCTGCTGCAACTTGTACAGGCAGAAACTGCTTTGCATTGGGAGTCCGAAGATCTCAGTCAGCTCCAAGGAAGAAACACATATCCAAGTTCACTATCCAGCCACCCTTGCCCTCATTTCTGGCTCCCCCTAGTTCTTATTTTCACACTCAAACCCATGAAGCAAGAACAGGAAACACAGACAAGCATGGATCACTACAATAGTCATTTACATTGCTATCTGCAGAGAGCTTGAGGATCTCTGAAGAAAGACAAAGAAAAAAAAGAGAGAGAAAAGGCCACTTGTCTACAGGTTAGGGTTTAAAACCAGCTGAGGAAAGGGATAAAACTAAGAGGAAAAACCACGAAATATGTTTTGCTTGGCCTTCCAAAAGCAAATTGTTTATTTGCCCCAAAAACACCATTGGAAATCAGAGCTATTACCATGTGGAAGGTCATTTGCTAAGCTTGACTCACTACTAGAAAACCTATCACCTGTGGAAAAACTTAGCAACCACCCCCCCCAGGAATCTGCAATCAAAATCAGACTTGGCCACACCCGCCCTAGGGAGTCCTAGAACCATAGGTCTGTCTCACCTGCCTCCAAATCCTCATGCCCAGGCCTACACAGAGTAAGAACAGAAGGACTGAATGTAAATTCAATTCTGTCCAGAAGAAATGCTGCGTTGTTCCCTTTCTAATTATTCTTCATCAGTATCTGGATTCTTTTTGGGGTGTGTGACAGAACTGAGTGTAAAGTTGTCATTTTAACTATTTCTTTGAATGCATAGTGCAGTCATTTAGTTCTATCATATGGTTGTGCAAAAACCACCACTATCTCTGGAACTGTTTCATTAAGAACATTAACTCCCTGTGCATTAATACTAAGTCTTCAGTCCCATGTATTCCCAGCCCTTAGTATCCTTTGATTTACTTTCTGACTGTATGAATTTGGCTGTTGAAGGAACTTTACATAAGGGGAATCGTGCAATCACTGTCCTCTGGTGACTGGCTTACTTTACTCAGCATAATGTCCTCAAGGTTCGTCCACTTGGTAGCATACATCACAACTTCATTGCTTTTTAAGGCTGAATACTATTCCTGTCTCCACATTTTGTCTATCCATTCATCTGTGAGTGGCTGCCTGGGTTTCTCCAAGTATTGTTTTGTAATAAGGTGGCTTCTGTATATAACAGAAGCCTGGGGCAGGGAAAGGGAGATTTGGAGCAGATTCAGGTTCTGTCACTAGTACCCCATGTGATCCTACATCCCACACAAGTCTCATTGTTTTCCCTTGCAAAGAGGAAGTGAATTAGATCAGTGTTCTTGAAAGAAGTTTTTTTAGGCATCATCTGTAGTAAGAAATAAATGTTTCATCATGACTGACTTCACACAAGCACACAACCAGAGCACTTGCTCTCCTATATGCAGTCACTTGTATTTTCTGCTCTGCTCTATTATTTTTCATTTTTAAAAAAGGACGGTTGCAACCCTTAAATTGATTTCACCACCCATTAGTGAGTGGCAAGCCATACTTTTAGACACTATTATTTTAGATTACACTTTCTCAATATGCAGTAACTGGGCCACAAGTTTTTAAAAAATCACTTAATAAAGAGTACAAAACACTTGAGTTACCTTACTACAAAAAGAAGTTACAGAGAGTTGCATTTCTAAAACTTACTGATTGTGGAAAACTTCATGCTTATCAAAAAGTCTGCACCAGGCATGGTGGTTCAAGCACTTTGGGAGGCTGAGGCAAGAAAAGTAAACAGAGACTGGGCAACTTAGTGAGACCCTATCTCAAAATAAAAAATAAAAAAGATTTGGGGATGTCACCCCATGCGAGGCCCTGGGTTCAATCTCCAGTATCATACACAAGAAAAAAAAAAAAGAACAAACAAACAAAAACTTAGTTAACAAGTGTTAATCAAGCATATAAAGCCTTTATGGACATTCCTTTAAACAGAAAAGCCATATGATCCTGCTTACAAGCACACATGCTTACCTCGAAGAAGTATCCACACACCAGCGGTCAGTATAGCGGTGACCACATAATATTCATAGTAGCCGAGTAACCAGCCTGCCGCCCTGGTAAGTGACTGTGGTCTGGCAAGCTGCGGCCACCCCAGGGTGGGGAAATAAGAAGCAAGAGCGTTTCCTGAGATCCGCGCCATGTTGGAACTTAGGGTGCTGAGCCAACCAGCAACCAGCCTGCTGCCTACTGGGGCACGGGCTTAGAATCAAACATACCATATCCCCCCCCCCCGGCCCCCCTAACAATCGGGATCCAGGAATCTGGGTATCTCTTGGGAGGTGACCATATGTGGTACAGCAAGTGGGGGGAGTTTCCTTCTACTACCTCTGAAGGCAGATTTTATCACTGCTTTGGTTTGTCCTGATTAACTGTGTTGCTCTATTCAATATTCTGTGTTGATGTGTTCTATAATGTTGTGTATTTCTTTTGATTTTGCTATACCTAATAGAAGAACAACTATTTTGAAGATAATGAGATATACAATGGTGCCTATTATTGTTGTCCTGGTGACCTGCTGTGATATTCTGTGCCAATTTCACATATTGTCTCAACTGGCTTTACTCCATCCTGTTTTGTTGTATATTACTACCTCCAAGTTAATGAAAATTAAATAAAAATAAAACAATAGAACATGAGAAAACAAGGTAACAAAATACCTCCCAAAACTCCCAACTCCATCAAAGCTGATCCATGTGACATGGATGACGAGAAACTCAAAAACAAAACAACAGAATTATATAAGGTGATTAAAAAGGAAATAACAACAACAAAACAGATCAATAAGGTACTGAGCAAGCTGAAACATGATATAA
>PVJX010020598.1:0-33118 GCA_004027295.1 Dolichotis patagonum | reverse complement strand
ATTAAGTAAAATAAATTTAAAAAAGAAAGAAAACATACAAATACATGAAATTAGGAATAAAAGGTTGAAATCACAATGAATGTTGTGGAAATTCAAAACATGGTTAATTCCTATATCAGGAATAATACCTATATCATTTAAAGCAAGAATGATCCAAAGAGATAAAAAATGTCACCACATACTGGTCCATGGAAAGCTTCAGAAGGAAGAGATAACAATCTTAAATATATGTGCACCAAATGTGGGACCACGCAGCTATATAAAAAGAATATTAATAGAAATGAAAAATCAAATCAGCAATAACACATTTATAGCAGCAGACCTAAACACACTTTTGAGACAGAGACAGAATAACTAGGCAGAAAATCAGCAAAGAAAAATATAACTAAATCAAATGTGCAAACAAATGGACTTAGTAGATATATACAGAGTGTTCCATGCAACATCAGAATATACATTCTTCTCAGCTTCACATGGGACATTTTCTAAAATAGACCATATGCTAGCCCATAAAATATGTTTAAGTAAATGCAAAAGAATCAAAATTATTCCATGCATATCATCTGATCATATTGCCATGCAAGTAGAATTTAATGACAGGAAAATCTTCAGAAACATATGGAAATTAAATAATACACTCCTGAACAATCAATGTATCACAGAGAAGATTAAAGAAATATTAAATAATATATTAAAGCAAATGAAAATACAACTTACTGGACCCTGTGAAATACAGCCCTCGAGGATAATTTATTGCAGTGATTTCTCATATCAGGAAAACAATACATACACAAATAAACAACATAATTATGCACTTCAAGTATTTGGAAAAACAAAAGCATGTCAATTCCAAAGCCAACATAATGGAGGAAATAATAAAGATCAGAGCAGAAATTAATGCAATACAAAAAAAAAACAATGCAACGAAATAATGAACCACAGTTGGTTCTATGAAAGAAAAAATAAAATGAATAAATTCCTAGACAGCCTAATTAAAAACAGGAGAGAAAACTTTCAAATTCAAGCAATAAGGGATGAAAAAGGGCAAAATCACTACAGACCATGTGGAAATACAGAAGATCATCAATAATTACTTTGAAAACCTTTAGTTTCAATAGCACAGGAGAAATAGACAGATTCCTAAAAACATATGATTTGCCAAAGCTGGAACAAGAAGACATATATCTGCTGAATACCCAATTTCAATTAATAAAATTGAAAATGCAATTAAAACCTTACCAAAAGAAAAGCCCAGGTCCTGATGGATACACAGGTGGATTCCACAAGAAATTCAAGGAAGACTTAATGCCAAAACCTCTCAAATTCTTCAATGAAATTGACATGAAAGCAATTATACATAACTCACTCTTGGAAGCAATTGTTAACTTAATATCAAATCCAGAGAAAGAACCAACCAAAAAAAGAGAACTGGTCCTCGGACCTTGGCCTGCGCAGCCGTGCACTTCCAGCATGACTTCAGTTACCACTGAGGAATGCCACACTGCTCTGGGACCTGGGCCCACACTGCCTCGCACTCCCTGCATGACTCGTGATGGCCCTGGGGAACACGTTCTGCCCTGGGACCTTGGCCAGGCTGCTGTGCACTTTCCACGTGACTCCAGCCACCACTGAGGAACACCATGCAGCCCTGGGATCATGGCTTTCCCTGTGCCATGCACTCCTTGTGCAACTTGCAACAGGCCTGCAGAATGCGTGCTGTCCTGGGACCTTGGCCCGTGCATCCATGCACTTTCCATTGAACTCCAGCCTCCACTGAGGAATGCCACAATGCCCAGACCTTGGCCCATGCCCAGTAGACATCTGGACACAGGATATCTGCTGGCCCCTTGGGTACACTTCCTACCTCTTGGACCTAATACTGCTGTTGATCTTCAGCTCCCATCTTTCTCCCAGAACCTTGGAGTACAGTGGATTAAATGTGCTAGATTGAAGGGAGATTCAGTAACTACCTCACCCAAACAGAAAATATCAGCAGACTCCAGTTAGTGTGGTGAGTATGCCCCTAAAAGTTAGGTGTACAGTGGGTAAAAAGGGCCAGTAGTAAAGCTCACTCCAACTAACTATAAGACCTTGGTGAGTCTGAAGAGACTGTGGATGATCCCTTCCTGCACACAGAAAATATCAGGTAGGGTGAGGAGTATGTCAATAAGGGCTCCCCCAACTTTCAGAAAATTAAAAGGGCTTATGAGATACACAGGCACACAATAGGGACACAGTAGAGTCTCAGGCAACACAAATACTATTGACAGGGACATTTGCTGACCTGGAATAACCCAAAGATAAAGTAATAGCAGGAACTAAAAGTTGACCTACATCAATACTACTAGGCATGTCAGTGCAGGAAAAATATAAGACTCATCCAACAGGCCTGCAGTGGGACGTCAGGTGACTGGCCCACCTATTCATTGAGGGACCCAGCAATTGGACAAACATCAACCTTACATCAGGATCCCAAGATACACACTACCAACAGCTGACACTAGTGGGAAAAAAGGAACAAATATTAACTACAAAGGGGAAAATGGCAAAATGCAAAAGCAAAATGCAATCTCAAACATCTAGTCCACCAGGAACAAGTAGAGCAGATATTAAAATACAGGACTTTGGCCTGTTTGGGACTGGGAACATCGCAGGACCCGCAGCTGACAGCTGAGTCTGTTCAGGACTGGCAACATCACAGGACTGGGAGCTGAGATCCAGGGATGCTCAGGAGAGCTAGGCCTGCCCTTCGCCCACAGGGAACATTGTGGGGACCAGTAGCAGAGGGCCTGAGGTGCCTAGGTCTGCTGCTGCTGGGACTGACTCTTCTTCAGGAACATCTAGGATGCCTGCCACAGGCCTGAGCTGCCTGGGACCACATCTGCTGGACCTGCCCTTCAACAAGGAACATTCGGCTACTATGGACGTCCATGCTGGCTCAATGAGAGGCACGGGAACCCCTCAGCCAAAAAGAAGACTTCATCAGGCTTCAGTCAGTGTGGTGATTTTGCCCCCTAAAAATAGAGGTCTGCAGTGGGTTAAATAGGAGCAGAAGTGAAACTCCCTCCAAGTGTAAGACCTTGGCTAACCTGGCAAGAGAGTAGGTTATCCCCTCCCCCCCACAGAGAACATCAGCCAGGTGGAGGAGGGCGCCAATATTGCCCTGCCACAATTTAGAGGAAATTAAAAGAACTTATGAGTCCCCCAGTGACACAGTAGGGCCTCAGCTGACAAAAACACTATAGCCAGGGAGACCTGGTGACTTGCTACAACCTGAAAATATAACAACAGCAGGATCTAAGAGCTGCCCTACATCAATACTTCTGGGCTAGTTAGCCCAGAAAAAATACAGGACTCACCCAACAGGCACAGTAGGATGAATTCAGGAGACTCGATCTCCACTTCATGGTAGTACCCAGCATTTTAACAAACATCAACCACACAGTAGAACCCTAAAACACACACTACAGGAACTTGTGACTCTTGGAATACAAAAACCAGCAATTTACCAAAAAGGTGAAAATGAATAAACAAAAAGACAAAATGCAATACCGAACATCTAGTCCATCAGGGGCAAGTGCAAGCAATAATGAAATAGAGGACCCTAAAATTCATACACCAGAAATCTCTGAAAAGTTAGCAAATGAAGTAAAGAAAAAAATTCACGAGGCTATAGAGGAACTCAAATTAGAAATAATGTCTTATGTAAAGACAAAAGTAACAACCTTAGTAAATGAGCTGCTCAAAACAGCTAGACAAGAAATAGATAAGAAACTACAGGAGCATGGGAAATTGATGGAAACTTTGAATGAACAATACAGAAAACAGTAGAATCTATGATACAAATTGAAAGAGATATGCAAGAAGCAAAAAATTGTATTGAAAGCATGCAAAGCCGCTTAAATGAAGCTGACAATAGAATCTCAGGCCTTGGGGACAGGATTGCAACTGGGTAGAACAGGGTAGAACTTGTAAAATCAACAAAGCAGCATGAAATGAGAATCTAACAGCTACAAGATGAAACCAGGAGAAACAATGTTAGAGTAATAGGCATTAGTGAGGAGGCAGGAGACAATGCAAACAATATAGCTAAGCTGTTCATAGAAATAATGGCAGAAAATTTCCCAAATATGGGGGGAAATTGGATATACAAATAAGTGAGGCATATAGAACACCACACAGTCATAACCAACATAAACCCACACCCAGACATATAATAATAAAGATCACAGACATACAGCATAAAAACAGAATACTAAAAGCCTTTAGAGAAAATACACAACTCACCTATCAAGGAAAGCCTATTAGAATCACAGTAGGCTTCTCAGCACAAACCTTCAGGTTAAGAGGAGCTTGGAGTGAAGTATTTTAAGCCCTAAAAGAAAACAGCATTCAACCTAGAATGATATAGCCAGCAAAACTGTCTTTCAAATTCAATGGAGAAACAAGATACTTCCATGACAAGAACAACAAAAGAAATTCATATCCACCAAACCAACCTTGGAAGGAGTGCTGAAGGACATCCTAGGTAGAGAAAAAAATGACCAAAATCTCCAGAACAACAACAGTAAGAAATCACCAGGCTGGACAAGAAAGTAAACAAGAGAGAAAAGCAGGAAACTAACAACAGTAACACAACATGGCAAAGTCAAGCCAGTACATATCAGTGATATCTATAAATGTAAATGGGCTCAATTCACATATCAAGAGAAACAGGTTGAGAGGATCAAGAAACAGGATCCCACAATATGCTGTATACAAGAAACACATCCTAATCAAAAAGAAACTGATAAATTAAAAGTCAATGGATGGAAAACAGTATTCCATGCAACAGGAACCCAGAAAGAAGCAGGGGTAGCTATTCTATTTGCAGACAATGTGAACTTCAAACCTAAAATGATTAAAAGAGACAAATAAGGTCACTACATACTCATAAGTGGAAAACTTCAAGATGAAGAACTAACAATTGTGAATATATATGCACCAAACACAGGAGAACCCAACTATATAAAACAGATACTAAAGGACATGAAAAGCCAAATGCACAACAACACAACTATTACAGGTGAACTTAACAGCCCACTGTCACAAAGAGATACATTAACTAGACAAAAAATTAGCAGAGAAATAATAGAACTGAATCATACCTGTGAGCAATTGTACTTAGTAGATGTCTACAGAGTGTTCAACCCTACCACATCAGAATACACATTCTTCTCAGCTGCCCACAGGACATTCTCCAAAATAGGCCATATATTATCCCATAAAACATTCTTAAGTAAATGCAAGGGTGTTGAAATTCTCCCATGCATACTACCTGACCATAGCACACTGAAACAGGTAATTAATGGCAAAACAAATTTCAAAACTGGCATAAATAAATGGAAATTAAATAACAACCTTTTGAACAATCATTGGGCTACAGAGGAAATTAAAGCAGAAATAAAGCAATACCTACAATTCAGTGAAAATACAGGCACAACATACTGTAATCTGTGGGATGCAATGAAAGTGGCCTAAAGAAGGAAATATATAGCAATAAATTGTCATATCAAGAAAACAGAATGAGCACAAATAAACAATCTAATGCTGCATCTCAAGCTTCTAGAAAAAGAAGAATAGGTTTAATCTAAAGCTCATAGAAGAGAGGAAATTGTAAAGATTAGAGCAGAAATCAATGCAATTGAAACTAAAAAAATTATACAAAGAATTAATGAATCAAAAAGCTGGTTTTTTTGAGAGAATAGACAAAATTGACAAACCTCTAGTTAACCTTATAAAGAAAAAAAAATTCAATAAGGACCAAAACAGTGTAAATTACTACAGATCCCATGGAAATTCAAAAGATCATGAATACCTACATTGAAAATCTCTACTCACATAGAAAGGAAAACACATAGGAAATGGACAGATTTCTAGAAACATGTGAACTACCAAAGTTCAACCAAGAAGATATAGCAATTTTGAATAACCCAGTATCATCTATTGAAATTGAAAATGTAATAAAAAACTTACCAACAAAGAAAAGTCCAGGTCCTAATGGATTCACAGCTGAATTCTATAAGAAAATTAGAGAAGACTTGATGCCAATACTCCTTAAACTCTTCAATGAAATTGAAAAGAAAGCAATTCTCCCTAAATCATTCCTGGAGGCAAGTATTACTCTGATACCAAAACCAGAGAAAGACCCAACCAAAAAGGAGAACTATAGGCCAATCTCACTAATGAACATAGACCAAAAGATTCTCAATAAAATATTGGCAAATATAATGCAACAAATCATCAAGAAGATTATACAAGAAGATTATACATCATGACCATGTGGGATTCATTCCAGATATACAGGGATGATTTAACTAACATATGCAAAACAATAAATGTAATACACCACATCAACAGAGCCCAAAACAAAAACCACATGGTCATGCCAATAGATGCAGAAAATGCTTCCAATAAAGTCCAACACATGTTCATGAAAAAAAAAACCTTCAGAAACTCAAAATACTGGGTGTCTACCTCAATCTCCTGAAGGCCATCTGTGACAATCCAACAACCAACAGTATACTAAATGGACAAAAACTGAAAGTTTTCATTGTAAAATCAGGAACAAGACAAGGATGTCAACTATCACCACTTTTATTAAATATACTTCTGGAAACACTAGCTAGGGCATTCAGACAAGAGAGAAATAAAAAGAATAAAGATAGGAAAGGAAGAAGTTAAATTATTACTATTTGCAGATGACACAATACTCTGTAAAGAAGACTCCATGAAAAGACTACTTGAGATAATAAACAAAATTAACAGTGTAGCTGGATGCAGAGTCAGTGCTCAAAAATCAACAGCATTCCTGTACACAAACAAAAAACTCACTGAGAGAAATTGTGGAAATATTGCCTTTCACAATAGCATCTAAAAAAATGAAAAACTTAGGTATCAGCCTAAGAATGTAAGAGAACTATATGCTGAAAACTATGCTATGCTAAATAAAGAGATTGAAGAGGATATTAGAAAATGGAAGGATATTCCTTGATCTTGGCTAAGAAGAACCAAAATTGTGAAAATGGCCATACTCCCAAAACTGTTATACAGATTTAATACAATCCCAATCGACATACCATTAATATACCTCATTGATCTAGAGAAAACACTTCTAAAATTCATTTAGAAACAGAAGAAACCGAGAATAGCAAAGACAATTCTGGGCAGCAAAGGCAAGGCATGAGGCATCTCAGTTCCTGACTTGAAACTATACTACCAAGCCACAGTGATAAAATCAGCATGGTACTGGCAAAGAAATAGACCTGAGAATAATTGAAACGGATTAGAAGACGCAAACACAAGTACAAAGACACTCAGCCACTTGATATTTGACAAAGGGGCTAAACATTTTCACTGGAAAAAGGGTAGCCTCTTTAATAAATGGTATTGGAAAATTTGGCTCTCCACATGCAGAAGACTGACACTAGATTCATGCCTAGCACCATACACAAAACTAAAGGCTAAATAAGTCAAAGACCTAAATATTAAAATAGAAACACTAAATCCACTGTAAGACAAGATAGGCAGAAATAGTGATAGGCAGAGAATTCATGAACAAAATGCAAACTTCATGGGAAACACTTCAAAGAATCAACAACTGGGATCTACATTATTGAAAAGTTTCTGCACTTCAAAAGAAATCACCAGCAAAGTGAAAAGAAAACCCACATAATGGGAAAGAATTTTAGCCAGCAACCCCTCAGACAAAAAACTTATATCAAGAACATATAAAGAATTGAAAAACATCAAGCCTCCCAAATTCAAAGACCCTCTCCAAAAATGGGCATCTGAGATGAACACACAGTTCTCAGATGAAGATATACAAATGACAAAAAAAAAATGAAGAAATGTTCACCATCACTGGTCATTCAAGAAATGCAAATTAAAACAACATTGTGATTTCATGTCACTCTGGAAAGAATAGCTGGCTTCAAGAAATGAACAGATAACAAATTTTGGCAAGGCTGCAGGGAAAAAGGAACACTGTTCCATTGTTGATGGGAGTGTAGACTGGGGCAACCACTATGGAAATCAGTATGGAGAATTCTCAGAAGACTAGGATTGGAAGTTCTATTCAATCCAGCTATTCCCCTCCTGGATATTTTCCCAGAAAAACTGAAAAACTCATATCAAAGTGATATATGTGCACCCATGTTTAAAGCAGCACAATTTGTAATAGCTAAATCTTGCAAAAAACCAACATGCCCATCAACCACAGAACAGATGAAAATGATGTGCTATTTTTATACAATGAAATATTACTCAGCTATGAAGAAGGATTATCTTGAGCCTTCATAGGGAAAGAGACAACTTGAGACTATCTTCATTAGTGAAATAAACAAGAATCTTATTTATAAATATTGCATTGTGTCTCTAATGTAATAAGTAATAAGAAATTTAGGAGTAATAAAACCCAAAATGTGTAATGCTATTATAAAAAAGAGATGATAAGGAAGTGCTCTAAAGGATATTAACTGCATGTATTTTTAAGTGTGTAGGATTGATAACCCTATTACTAAGTTTTTTATTGGATCATTGAACAGAACTTTTTGCTGTCTCACTGTTTTAATGTCTACTTTATATGCTTTAATTTTGTAGCTTGAACAATTGTTTCTAAGAGGACAATATGTAATCTATCAACTAGAGATTTCTTACTGTTTATTTTTTTTTGAAATTCTGTATTATGTCTACTCTTTTTCTCTTTTTTTAAATAATAAAAAGAACTATGAGCCTATCTCCTTAATGAGCATAGATCCAAAAATGCTCACTAAAACACTGGAAAACAGAATCAAGAACATTGTGAAGAAGAAGAAGATTGTGATGAAGAATAAAAAAGATCAAGTCATCAAGAAGATTGTATACCACGGAACAGTGGGGTTCATGTCAGCAATGCAGTTGGGGTTCAAGAAATGCAAATCAATAAATGTAATATTCAATATCAATAGAGCCAAAGATAAAAACCACATGATAATATCAATAGATGCAGAAAAAGCTTTTGATAAAGTCCAACACTCATTCATAATAACCTTACAGAAAATCAGAAGAGATTGTCTTTACCTCAATCTGATAAAAGCCATCTGTGACAAACCAACAGCTAGCAATATATTAAATGGTCAAAAACTTAAAATTTTTATTCTAAAGTCAGGAAAAATACAAAGATGCCCATTATCACCACTCCTGTTCAATATACTGCTGGAAATATTAGCCAGAGCAATTACACAAGAAAAAGAAATAAAAGGAATAAGGATAGGAAAGGAAGTTAAATTGTCAATATTTGCAGATGACGTGTTATTCTACATAGAAGACCCCCAAAGCTGCATTAAAAGACTTCTAGGTATAATAACCAAATTCAACCTGAATACAAATTCAACACTCAAAAATCAATAACATACCCTTATAACAAAAACAAACTCACTGAGTGAAATATAAGAGAAGTCACACCCCTCTCAATAGCACCCAAATAATGAAATACTTACAAATCAATCTAATAAAGGAAGTAAAAGATGTATTCTTTGAAAATTACAATACTCAGAAAAAAGTGAACTGTCTCAGAAAATGGAAAGATATTCTTTGTTCATGGATAGGACATACAAATGTTGTGAATATGGCCATTCCCCCAAACTTGTTATACAGATTTAATGCAATTCCAATTAAGTACAACTAGCATACCATTAAAAATCTAGAGAACTAATTCCTAAAATTTATCTGGAACCAGAAGAGACCTAGAATAGCAAAGCAAAATCTTCACAAAAAAGCCATCACATTTCATAACTTGAAGTTATACTAAAAATTTATTGTGACAAAGTCAGCATGCTGAATAAATTATAAGATACAACTACAACTATAAACTCACCCAGCCACCTTATTTTTGACAAAGTGGCCCAGCATGTTCACTGGAAAAATTCAGCCTCTTTAATAAATTGTGCTCAAATAACTGACTTTCAATATGCTAAATACTAAAACTAGATTCATGCCTATCACCATACACTAAAGTCAATATAAGATCTAAGTATTAAAACAGAAACACTAAATATTCTGGAAGACAAAGGGGCAGTCAGAGAATTTGTGAACAAAAAATCTAACTGCATGAGAAATAATTCCCAGAATCACTAACTGGGATCTTGTATTATTAAAAAGTTTTGCATGTCAGAAGAAATACCCAACATAGTGAAAAGAAAAACCAAAAAATTGGGGAAAAATTCTTACTCAACTGTCCCTCGGACAAAGGAATTTTAACTGAAACATATAAAGAATTCAAAATATTAGACACTAAAATTCAAAGATCCAATAAAAAAATGGGCATCTGATTTGAATACATACTTTTAAGATGAATAAATACAAATGTCAAATAAATACATGAAAAAATGTTCAGCATCATTCATCATTAGAAAAGTGCAAATTAAAACCACACTGAGACTGCATCTCACTCCAGAAAGAATGGCCAAGATCAAGAAAACCACCAATAACAAATGCTGGCTAGGCTGTAGGGAAAAAAGAACTCTTCTGCACTGTTGGTGGAGCATAGTCTGGTGCAACCACTGTGGAATTCAGGGTCAAGTTTCCTCAGAGAGCTGGGATTGGGAGTCACATTTGATCCAGCTATTCCACTGCTGGACATATTCTCAGAGGAATTGAAAATATCATACCACAGTGATATATGAGCACCCATGTTTATTGAAGCACAATTTGTAATAGCCAGATCTTGGAAACAAGCTAGATTCCCATCAACTGAGGAATGGATAAAAAAGATGTGGTATTTTTATACAATGGTGTACTACTCAGCTATAAAGAATGATCACAGTGAGGCTTTTATATGTAAATGGATGTGACTTTAGACAATATTCGTAAGTGAAATAAATCAAAGTCACATGTGTAAATGCGATATTGTCTCCCTAGTGTAAGAAACTGACAGAGAAAATAAAACTCAAAATCTTCAATAAATACTGTGAAATGGTAAGAAACTGCTCAAAGGGGAAGAATTCAGGGAAAAGGAGAAAAGAAGGAAAGGAAAAGAAAAAATATAAAAAACTTTTGTATACACACATATAAGAGAGCTAAGATGATTGTACTACTAATTCTATTAGTTCTTGGAACATAATAGTTAACATTGAAAGGATTGGATCTATTTTGTAAGTTTATATCTCATAATTTAAGTAACTCTTTTGTAGATAACTAGGCAAAAGAACAACCTTAGTTATGTTCCACCTTGTATTGGGGGCCTATATTGTCATTGTTTTGAGCTCTTTTTTTATTTATCTGTTTCATTTCTTGCTTTTCTTGTAATTTGTTTTGTATTTGTTTTTGTTTTCCCTCTAATATAGAAAGGATAGAGATATATACATAAGCTTATGCATACCTAGAACTTCTCTTAAAAAGTTTACAAGAATTTATTTTAAAATGTGTGATGGTATGAACAGATACTTTGAATAAGATGAGACATTGTGACCATTGCTGATTTCCTGTCACCTTGTTGTGAAGTCCACTAATCCTTTTATTTTTGTTTTTATTGATTTAAGTCTGTTTTGTTTTATTTAATTTCAATATTTGTGAAGGTATGGACAGCTATTTTCAAGAGAATACGAGACATTATCACAGCCATTATTGATTTTCCTATTGTCTGGCTTTGAAGGTATGTAATGCTTTCATTCTTTTGTTTTGATTGGTTTTATACTATTTTGTTTTGTTTGAATTCATTATGCATGAAGATATGGACAACTATTTCAAAGAAAACAAGAGACATTACGGTAACCAATGATGATTTCCTATTTTGCTTTGAAATCTGTGTTGCTTGCATTGTTTTGTTTGGATCTGCTTTGTTCTGTTTGTTTTGTTCTATTCTCTATAAAATAAAAAAATTAAAAATATCTTAAGGCAATTTCTATTATGTCCCTTTGAAAGACTACTTGTGGAGCCAGGCATGCTGGCAAAAGACTGTAATTTCAATATGCTCCTAGTCTGAGGCAGAGGAGCTAAAATTTGCAAGACCTGCTTTAGCAACTCAGTTCCTTAATGAGGCATTGTTTCAAAAAATAAGGAAAAAAAAGAAAAGAACAGGAAAGTAAAAGCTGCCAATTGAGATCAGTGTAAATTCTTTGGTTCAAACTGTTTACTGAAAAATTACTGGTGCTACTCCCCACCCTAACATTTTTGGTATTGGGGATTTAGCCCAGGGTCTTTGCATACTAGGCAAGTGCTCTACTATTGAAATACATCACTATACCTTTTAAAAATTATTTTGAAGCTACTTTATTTTGCTAACCTGGAATTTGCAATCCTCTTACATCAGTCTCCCAAATATCTGGATTTGCAAGATGAACATTTTTTTACCCTTCTTTCTTCTCTCTTTTGTACTTCTTTGTCCATGTATGTCATTATTTTGAATCCTGAAGCAAGAGACTACACAGCAAGGATGCTACAATAATTTATTGAACGCACCACTATTTCTGAGAACATTGTAGAACAAAATTGCTACGCTATCTGTAGACTTATACCATTAGATTTATGTATGGAATTGCAATATGTTAAAGTATGCAAGTAGAAACCATACACATAAGTGGAATAAATCAGACTTGCATGTCTTAACACAGTATTGTCTAGCTAGTTTAAGAAACTGAAAGAGTAAAAAGATCAAAAAGTAACAATAGATATAGTAAAAGGGAAAGAAACTGTTCAAAGGGAAATTATATTGTTTGATCAATCTTGCATGCCTGTATCTGGTAACCTGAGTAACTATCTTATGGATAGCAATATGCAATATAACAACCATTTTTAAATATAATCTTGTTTTGAAATCTTATATCACTATTGGTTTTTTGTTGGTTTTGTTATTTTGCTCTTGTTGTTGCTGTTTGTTTGCTTCTTGATTTTTGTTTTTCTTCTGTTGAAAATAATTGAAACATGTTTCTTAAACAACTATTATTTGAGTCTCAAACTTACAGCTAAAATTAATTCTGAATAATACATCACATTATTCATAGATGGAAGTAAATATGAAAGGAATCATCTGAAACAAGTGATTGATTTTGACTACTGAAAACAATAGGATGAGATTGAGAAATACTTGTTTTGTAGCAAGTTATAAAGATCTTGACTCCATAAGCTATGTGCACAAATAACTTTGATTTTAAAAATAAAAATTATAATGACAACAAAACATATGGCCTATGTTTTTATATTTTTGGCTTTTGTTCCTGATACTATTATCCTACTCTATTTTCTGTTGAGTTATTTGCATTTTGGGGTTTTTCCCTTGTGTAGATTCTAACTTTCTTTAAAATAGGAAGTATGTAGCATAATTCTCTCTTCAAGTTAGTGTAAGCTAAAATACTGCAGCGTATTCTGTAAATAACATATTGAGGTTAATTTTTCATCTAGATTTTATTTCAAGAAAAACAAGGCTCTGAATAGGACATTATTAAAATTTAGAATATTTTTATTTGAGAAATCTATGCCTCATAACATCTCTATATTGCTTTTTCTTTAGAGAAAATACTTTTTTTCTTCTAGAAGAATGTTATATTTAGTAACTTGCTTTTTGATATGCCTCTCTTTTGATTTTTTTAGATGATCCTCCATTTTGTGCTAAAACGAAACCTTACTTAATCACAAGAACCAGTTGTTAACTTTGCATTGAATAAGATAGGAAATCAGCTGTAGTGATAATACTTACATCAGATAAATCATCAAGTAGATACTAAAATTTGAAATTAATTCTTTAAAAAGTGATTGCAAATTATGTACTAGAACCACCACTATGTAAACCTTATGAAAATGTCTTTCAAATATAACATCAACTATTGATCTAAAACTGGTAAGTATAATTTTTAATCTATCATTCATTACATGAATATATATGACAGGCATTTCAGATCAACTCCTAGTTTTTAAGCACTATTACTAAAATATATTTCAAGTATTTCATAATGGACTCATTTATTGTATAAGAATAAGATATTTCAATATATTCACAGAGGTGTACAGTAATTATAACTATTTCCATAACACTTTGATCATGCCTTAAAGAAATATTATATTTGTTAGCAGCTCTTGGCTCTTTCACATTCCCAGGCCTTGGGAACTATTAATCTAATTTCTGTCTCTTAAAGTGTCTGTTGCATATATTTATTGTAATTGAATTATACACTATGTGGTAATTTGTGATTAGGTTCATAACTTCATATTTTCAAAGCTTATCCATTTAATACTAGGCAGGGTATTTTATTCCTTTACATGGATCCATAATATTCTATTATATGCATATATGTCATGCTTTGATCCATTTACTTAATGGATATTTGAGTTATTTATACTTTGGTGCTGCAATAATGAATGTTGCTAAAAATATCAGAATGTAAGTTTTTTTGGCTGAATACAAGCTTTTCATTCTTATAAGTATTTTCCTAGAAGTGGAACTGAGTTATAATTCTATGTTAAACATTTGAAAAAGTTTTTTCCAAAGTAACTCAAATATTTTACATTCTTATGAGCAGTGTGCAAAGGTTCTTATTTTTCTGTAACTTGTCCAATACTTTTTATTTTTTATCTTTTTGGTATAGCCATTATGGTTGGTGTTAACTAATATCTCATTTTGGTTATGATTTCCATAATGATTAATGATGTTAAATATATTTTAATTTTTATATTGGTCATTTGTCTTTAATATGTATCACTTATCTTTTTATTATTGAATTGTTAAGTATTCTTTATATACTCTGGATACAAGTTCCTTATCTAGTAAATAACTTGAAAACAGTATCTCTCATTTTTGTGGGCTACCTTTTTGTGTTACTGATGTTGTGTGTAGGACCTCAAAGATTTTTTAAAATTTTCATTTATACCATGTACCAAATGTGGCATGAAAAGTATTGAAAATGCCTTACCCGAACTATTTCACAGTCAACATTTAATTCGGTTGCAACAGCTTCAATTTTCTCTCTGCAAACTGAGCCAAGACTGGTCATGCCATTGTCCCAGTATTTCTTAAGCATAGCTAAGTCTTGGTCACTAAACTGAGTGCGGTCCTGTAGCTGAAAAAAAAATATTTTTAAAGTTAGAATAACCAACGGAAACTATGTTCTAGACAGGATCATCAAGCTGAATTGTATTAACTATTTTCAATGCACAGTAGAGGTAATTACTTTTCAAAATTCTTACTCTGAGTTCCTCATTCTAAAAATAAGCATTTTCATTGTTTTTATTTCTATATCATAATACACAGTGCTAGAATAAAATGAGGATTCTTTTTAACTGAGAGCAATTTATAAATATTACTTTTAAAAGTATTTAATTACATATATACCACATCTTCATTGTAGAAATACAATAAATAAAAAGATAACTTAAATAACCTATAACATGGAAAAAGACAGCATTTTAATTGGGTATTTTTTCAATTTTTTCTATAATAAACATTTTTCAATTCAAAAACTAAACACACCCAAAAAACAAAAACAGAATGATACTGATATGCTGTATTTTGGTAAATTAATCTAGACTAACTATTTTAACCTAAAAAATAGTCTTCTAATAATGTTGCAATTAATTTAAAATGTAAACAACAAAAAAGAGGATGATAATATAATCATAATAATCACATTTGTGGCTTCGAAAGCTTGATAATAAACCTAAATTTTGTTTTTTCTGCGTATTTTAAAACAACAAACTATGGACTTTATACACTGTTTATTGTAATGGTTGCTGGATATCTTCCTAGAAAGTAAATTAAAAACATTCATTTTGCTGCCAAAGCTTTAGGTAAAGAAAGGCTCAAACATTCATTCAATAGCGCACAAAAATTCCATTGTTTAGCTAGAAATAAAAATAACTCAGATTTTTTTCTAGAGGATATATCCCTGTGATTTCTTCAATAATGTCAAGGGGTAGTGAAAAAACTAAAAAAAAATGGTTCAATTACAATGGATATCCTACAAACCCTGTGTGAACACATACATGTCTTTGAAATGAGAGAAAGGATATTGATAGGAGACAGAGGTAGGAGATAAAGAGAGAAAAAGGACATAAGGGGAAAGACAGAGAAAAAGTGTGAGAGGGTCATTAAGAGAGGACATGAAGAGGGAGGGAGCAAAGGGGGAGAGTGGCAGGGAGAGAGAGTGACTGCAAGTGTAAGTTAATCAATCACTAATGTTGCAAAATATCTCATGAGACACAAAATTCTGTTGCTATCTTCTGCATAAGATCCTAAAATGACATGATCTGGTCCCATGTATAGAAAGGTTAGATTTGAATGCTTCTAAGATGAAAATTGCTTTTGATGTTTGATTTTAAACTGAAATTAAAAATAGAACTCCTGAATAAGGTTCTGGTAACAATGGAAAATAGTACATACAACACATAAAACATGACATTTCATAAAAGTTGCCTTAATTAAAGCTAATGTAATATTAAATAGCGAGTAAAATTTTGTGTTTAAACTACAGTCCTTTGAAATGTAATTTTAACAGCTAAGGGAATAAGCAATACACTAATTCACAGTTTACTGCCAATAAAGTTTTGTGTGTATCTCTGTATGTGTGCTATAAAATTTGATTACAAGCTAAATATTTTCTTTCTACATATAAAACCCTCAGTATCATTTATTAGTAGTACTAATGCTAGCTTACATGTTCCCAACAAATGAATCGAACATGCCATCCAAGCTTTTTTTAATTAAGAGGATTAGCCCTCAAGTTAATTACAAAATAAAAATTATAATAGGTGTTTATCCTCTATTGTTTGCGAAGTGGTTGTGAAGCTAAAATTCTCAAAATGGAGTGCAAAATAAGTGGTATAAGATTTTAGGAAGATTCACATAATTCATTATAACAGCTAAAATATTCCATAATTTTCCACTGTGCCAAATTATCTAAAACAACTTAAAATACATTACTATCAGAATGCAAGGAATAATGAACAGACCACTGAACAGTCTCAGTCAACTGCTTTGTGATTCATTGAGAGGACATGGAAAGCTGATTTATCTCATAAATTTAGCTGAATAAAGCCTACTTGGATTTGCTAGAAATATGATGGGGTATTAACATTAAGAATGCTGAAGGTGACCTATTATGATAAGGTGTATCATACAGACATTTATGTGGAAGGGCAATTACATGTAAATCTCTTAAGAGCAAAATATAATTTAAAAAACCAACAAAGTAATAAATTAAGTTAAAGTTTAACTGTAAACACCCACTTGGAGAAGGAAAAAATTGGACACTTACAGGAGAAGGTGAATTCTTCCTTAAAGAAGCCTAAAGTGGATGTCTTGAAGTTGGCTGTGTCTTTCTACTGAACTCAAAAGCCACCTTCTCTTTATAAGGTTTCTTGAAGCCCAATCGGCTGACTCAGATAAAGCATGTAGGCAAATGTTTTGAAAATTTTGTGGAAAGATTACAGTAACACATGTAATCTATGTGAAAAAATAAAGCTCAAGAAATCATGTAATTTTATTGATTTCACTTGGTTTATATTGCAATAAATTTCACAGAAATCTGACCCTTTCATCAGTTTCAATGACAATTTTAGGAATTTATTTCTTTTATTTTACTTTTAAAATAATATTAGTTGGTGAATCAATAATATAGTGGTATAAAATTTCCTGCTTTATGTGTATATTTTAATTAAATGTGGAACTGAGATATACATATAAATGATATAGTTATGTATTTCTTTGTGAAATAACAATTAAAATTTCCTAAGTCAAATAATACTTCCCATCAGCATTTTTTCTCAGGTCTCCATGTGCATTCACTAACCTATCCTATCTTGTTGGATACTAGTCAAAACTGTTGAGATGTCTAGCTTGTTTTACAAAAGTTTGTTCAACATTAGATTATGACTTCCTTAATCAACAGAGACTATGTCTTTTTACTTCATGCTGTTACTTCATACAGGTTAGTTAAGCACTCCAAGGCTGAACCCTTGCTATGAAGAAGTGATAAACAATCAAAAAGTATAAAATGAGCTATAGTCATTTTCTCTTCTATACTCATAAATTCACAATCCTGACATTCCACACAATCTTCAGTAGCATTACAGAATAAAATGCAAATACACTTGACAAAAAACTTACAAATGGCATGACACTATAAACTTTTATACTGAATTGTGTGCCTTGGGAACTTTTTTGTACCAGGGAAGGAATGCATGACCTCGTAGTTGTCAAGCAGTCTCTATATCTCTGAGCTATATCCCTGGCAAGGAGATCTTTTTGTATTAACAGAAACAGATGCCTCAATCATTTTTGTTTGTGTATGCTAAGAATTTTTAACATGAGATAAAACTTCCTAAGAAAAATTTAAATGTATAGTATTTCTAATTATATGAAAAAAGTACAGATAATCTCTAAAATTTATTCAGTTTTATAACTGAAATTTTATACCCATTGAACATCAGTTCCCCACTTTCTTCTCATTCCTGCCCTTGACAACCACTTTCCAGCTCTCTGTCTTTTTGTATTTGACTATTTTAAAAGATAACTTATGAAAGTGAAGTATGCAGTATTTTTCATGATGCAACTGTCTTCCTTCACTTAGCACCATATGCTCCAAGTTTACCCATGTTGTCACAAGTGGCAGGGTTTAAAAAGATTATGAATACATATATAATTTAATATTACACACATAATATATTTTCTATAGTCATTCATCTTCTGATTGACATTTATTTCTTTTCTGTATCTTAGCTATTATAAATAATATTATTATGAACATGGGAGGGCAGATAGCATTTCAAACCCAGCTTATTAATAATCTTTTACATATATTCCCAGAAGTGGGACTGCCAGGCCATATGGTAGCTTTATTTTTAGTTTATGTGTGCGTGTGGTGTATGTATTTCAGATTTTTTAACTATTACATATCTTTCAAATGGACCCAATAAAAATTTATCTATCCGTGAATATTTAAGTAGTTTTCAGGACATTGGAACTTTAAAAACAATGCTGAAACATAAACCTTATAAATACATGTTGTTTTGTATTTACAGTTATACATGATGTGAAATTCCTGTGTTTTGTTTACTTCCTTTTGTTCTCATTGGAGAGGAAGGAATCCCTTACCTAGTCATGGGAATGGCCAAAAGTGAGTCCCAACACTAGAAAGATAAGTTCAGTAATACTATGTAAATCACATATACATACAGCCTTAAAATCCTATGTGACATACATGGCCACATGAGGTTGCACTTGAGAACAAATTGTACAAATTGAAGCTTTGGGAGATACTACTTTGCAATAACAGAATTATATCACATTTAATTTCCAGAGAAGAATTGGATTTTAAACCATTCTGTAGGCTAACAAGTATCTAAGTCCTGTTATTCAGGTATAAACAAACATTTTGCCTGTGCCCATGATAATACCATTCGAATACATTAGTTTAACTGGTGGAAAACATGCAGAATGTCCTGAATGTCTTCTGTGTTTCCCCAAATGTCAAGCTACATATTATAGGAGTCCTCAAATTTAAGTTTCATACAACAACAAACGATTCA
Organism: Dolichotis patagonum; assembly: GCA_004027295.1. Classification (NCBI taxonomy): domain Eukaryota; kingdom Metazoa; phylum Chordata; class Mammalia; order Rodentia; family Caviidae; genus Dolichotis; species Dolichotis patagonum. Next base: position 13,585 of record PVJX010020598.1, on the reverse strand, counting down.
TGAACCAAAATGTATACACATTTAAAATTTTTAAAAGAAGTTCTGGTTGGGATGGGGATTTATCTCAGTGGCAAAAGCACCTCCCTTGCAAATGCTAGGTTATGAATTCGATCCCCAGTAACCCCTCCCCCAAAGAAGTTCTGGAAACTAAACATAGAGCTTTGGTATGCTTGACAGGTGCTCAGTGGAATAAAACACCAGCGCCTTTTTAATTTCATAAATACAGCTGCCCAATTTTATCTGTGGGCTCTTCATCCAAAAATTCAACAAAACACAGCTTTAAAATATTTTTTTTTATTTCAGAAAGCTTCAAAAGGCAAAACTTGAATTTGCCTGTGCTAAGCACTGAACTGAAGACATGAATACAGCGATGTTCAGCCATACTGTGCTGTACCTTCTGGCTACACAGATCTTCAGTTTCTCATCAGCCCTCCTTTACCATTGCCTTGTGTCTTGTTCATGTACTATGTAGTTGGGCATGTAATGGATGCGTTTGTCCTGAATATTTGCAAACTTTTCATTATTCCCCCCAAAATGCCATATAGTACATATTTCTGTAATATTTATATTTTATTGGCACTCATCAGTAAACTAGAGACACTTTAAATTGATAAAGGACTATGCACAAGCCTTATGCAAATACTGTGCACTTTTCTATGAGGGACTTGCTTGAACATTCACTGATTTTGTTATAGTACAGTGCTCTGGAAACAATGACCAAGGGAAACATATACAGGTAAGTGCCATGGAGTAAGAGCAGAAATGCATAATTCTTGTTTTCTTCTATCTTCAGCATTGCTAAAGTTTATTTGATTTTGTAATTTTTGAAAATTTAGTGAAAAGGTATTTCTTGTAAATTTGATTTGTATTCTTGTGCTTAAAAATTTTATATATTTATGGCTTGTATTTATTTTTCTGTGAAATACTTAAATAGTCACGGTGGAAGGTGGACAGAGAAGTATCTAGCACTCACCTACTCCTACACAAAGAATAAGTAAAGGTACAAGAATAGTTTTATACATCAAAATGAACACTGAAACTCAATAACATAAAAATGGAAACCTCGTAAACTTCAGAGAATTTGGATAGCAGCATAGCAAGAACAACAAAATATCCTACCAACTGAATCCTCAGCTTCACACCTGGGTAAGGGAGAGTCTCTCCTCTACTTGCATAAAGGTAAACAAGCAATATTATCACAAATAGTAAGCATTAAAACTATTTGAAAGGCTTGTGGCCCTTGAAGTCTTATAACCTACAAAAGATAAAGCACCAAGAGTCTGCATAGTAGACTACTTTCAGAAAAGTAATTCAGTTCATCTAACAGCGGACCCTAAGGTGCATTAGTCAGTAGCCATCTTAAGAAGAATCCTATTGTCTCAATTTAAAATTCTTTAGAGTTCAAAATTCCCAACACATTCTCATTTTTATGATCCCAAAGACACTCTACTGCACTGGGTTGGTGGGCAGTTTTACCAGCATCAAAGTTGGCTTGTTGGAATAACTGTGATATAAATGTGCTGATAATACTGCACCATGGGTAAATGAATATTATGACACAGGGTGGAATGGAGAGCAATATTAATCACAATCAAAGAATAAAAACTTCCCACCTTTTCAGACCAATCATGTGTAGTTTCATGCAGGTGCCAGAAATCATAGTAGTTGCCCACACAGTTCCTACCACCCTTTTCTCAATATTTCATATGGATTTTTGGGACTATTTTGTAGAAGACATACTACTAGTGCTAAAGAAGAAATAGGATTTAATACATTAATAGTGCGTGACTTCAATACTACAATTTCACTAGTAGATAGATGAGCAAAAACAAGGAAGAAACAAGACAACTCTCCCCTCAAAAAAAAAAAATCTCAAGCAAACATCATAGTTAAAGTACATTATGAATCATCATCTAGGAAACTCACTTTAGAATAGACCATATATCAGACCACAAAATAAGTATTAACAATTTTTTAATGATTCAAAGCCTGTTTTATTGAGGATAAAAATGGAATAAAACTAGAAATCAAGAGCAAGAAAGCTTTAGAAGCTATGAAAATCAGAAAGACACAACACAGACTTAAACAAGCAGTGGTTCACTGAAGATGTCAAACTATAAAAATTCCTGGAAACAAATGAAAATGGAAACACAACTCACAAATATTATGGAATATAGTAAAAATAGTGCCATATGGGAAGTTTATAACAATAAGCAACCATATCCAAAAAGGAAATATCTCAAATAAATAACCTAGTGATGGATCTAAAGGTTTGAGAAAAAATCAAAGCCCAAAATTAGTGTATAAAATGAAACAACAATGAAAGGAAATAATAATGTGGACAAAATGGAAATCTAGAAGAAACAGTCAAATTTCTAGAAATATATCAGCTACCAAAAATTATTCAGAGATGATATAAAAAACTGAATAAACAAGTAATATGTTATCTGATTGAATCAGCACTAAAAAGTTTGTTAAGAAAAAGGAGCCCAGGTTGCTGACATCTATTTTTAAAAAGAACTAATATTATTGCTTCTCAAACTGCATCATACATGTGAAACATGGGGAACGCAAGCCCATTTTCTGAGAAGAGTATTATCCTGTCACCAAAAACCAAACAAAACATAACAATGAGCAACAATAGAAGATAAAACAGATCAATGTCCCTGATGAACATAGATGCAAAGCCTCGCAACAAAATGATAGTAAATTGAATTCAACACCACCTCAAAAATATTATTTACTTTAGTCAGGTTGGTTTTATCCCAGGGATACAAGAAAGCTTTGAAATAGACAAATCAATTAAAAATATATCAAATCAAGTGTCTTGGGAAAAATGAAAGCATTTCTTCTAATATCAGAATGAGACAAGTTTGTACATTCTCACTAGTCTTATTCAGAATTTTTAGCCAGAGTAATTAGGAATGAGAAAAAAAATAAAAAGCATGCAAATAGGAAAGGGGAGTCAAATTATCTTTGTTTGCAAATGAGATGATTCTGCACACAGAAAAAAAAAACTAAAGGATAGGAACTGATGCCAGGCATTGTGGTGCATGCCTGTATTCTCAGCACTTAAGAGGCTGAGGCAAGAGGATCACAGTGAATTCAAGGCCAGACAGGGATACACAAGTGAGTTCAAGGCCAGCCTGCACTATATAGTGAGACCCTGCCTCAAATAAAACAAAACAAGACTATTATAACATACACTCGATAAAGTAGTAGTATATAAAATATATAAAACATCAGCTTTTCTATGTACTGATAATGGATCTGCTGCTGATAGAAATCATGAAAGTAATTCTATACACAATAGCCACAAAAAACTAGAAATAAGCTTAATTAATTAAATTAAAGCCTTGTACATTAAAAATCACAAAACACTTAGAAATTAAATTGAAGACAACACTAAAATATGAAAACAAAACTTCCTGTGGTAGTCAGTGTTTTATCTCTGATCAAGTACCTGATAAAACAACTTAGAAGAAGAAAGGTTTGTTTTGTCTCATGACTTTTGTCAATTTACTCTTGACTGGTTCCATTGCTATGAACCTAAAGTGAGGAAGACTAGCACAGCCAAGTAGCATGTTGACAGAAGGCTGCGCATCTCATGCCTGCTGGGAAACAGTGTGTTGGGTTTGGAGAGGAGGGGACTAGGATCCAGATATAGCCCCTGAGTTGTGTTCCCAGGATCCACTCCCTTTAATTAGGCCCTAATTCTTGTTTCCATCCTTTCTGAATAATAGCACTGAAGTATGATTTCATCAGTGGCTTAATCCATTGATTAAATTAAAGTCTTTATAATACAATGAATTCCCAAAAGCTTTTTTAGATCCAAACAATAACACTTTTCATGTTCATAGACTGCAAGAATGACTATCATTAAAATATCTATATTCCCCAAACATCTACAGAATCAATGCTATTCTCATTGAATTCTGATGACATAGAACTAAACTTCATAGAACTAAAAAGAACAATACGAAAATATATATTATAGAACTAAATATAGAAACTATATATATATTAAATATACTATATACAAAAGATACTATATATAATACTGAAATATATATTAAAGCACCAAAGACCTCAAACAGACATATTATCTTAAGGTAAAACAACAAAGCTCAAGACATCACAATACCTGATTTTCAGACATAGCCATGGTACACAACATATACACATATATTAAGGGAACAAAATAAGGAACCCAGAAATAAAGCCACATATCTGCAATCAATTGATTCTTGACAAAGGTGTCAAAACTATACATTGGAGAATGAAAGCACTTTTAATACATAGAGTTGATAAAAATGGATATCCAATGCACAATATTATATTTTGAAACCTAGTATTAGCATCATGTAGGTCCCATCATGTAAAAAAATTCAACTCAAAATATGTCAAAGACAATATTACAGTTAGGATTTGATCTGAAACAAGTAAGATCTGAAACAGCTAGTGTAAAACAGGCAAGATACTTCAAGATACTGATAAATATAATAATTTTCTGAGTAAGATCCTAAAAGCATGGGAACCTAAAATAAGAACCAACAAATGGAATAGTAGAAAATCACAATGCTTGTGCATGATGGAAGAATTAATGAACAGTGGGAAAGGAACCTATGTAATGAGAGAAAATACTTTTCATTTATCTGATGTAGAGTTAATATCCATAATATATAAGAACTCAAAAAATAAGTTATCCATTTAAAAATAGATGAATGACCTGAAATGGTCCACAAATGCCTTTCCATCAATAAATGGTAAAGAAAATGTGATCTACATACACAATGGGATAGGATTCAGCCATAAAAAAAAACAGTCATGTCATTTGCAGGAATGTGGATGGGATTAGAAATCTTCATGTTTTATGAAATTAACCAGACTCCAAAATTTAAATTTCACATGTATTTTATTGCACAGCAAACTTAAAATTCAAAAAGAAAAAAAAAACAAGTAGAAAAGAAAGCAAATAAATAAATAAATAAGCAGAAGATAGACTTGTGGAGCTGGGGAAGGATACAAGCATGTGGAGGTAGAAGTGGGAGATGATGATAATAGATTTGAAATTGATTAAGATATGTTAAATACATGTACCAACTTCTTTCAATAAGCTCCATAATGATATAACATTAACATGCCCTAATATAAGGAGCTATTAAAGCTGGAGACTTATCACATGTGTGGGGCTAAAGCAAGGTCAGCCATGAAAACACAGAGAGCCCAAAACAAGCTACATAAACAAGCTGTTCCAGCTCCGAGAAGGCAAGGAGCCCAGGTCATCCAGTCAGACAAGTTGCTAGGCAATGGGGTTGAAACTGACATTCTTCTTCACAGGGTGTAAATAAACTTGCTACAGTGGTGGAGCATTTCCTTCTCTCCCATCAGGAGTGTAAATGCTCCACCTGACCAAAGCATTGTCTCTTGTTTGTTTTCTCATCCTCTTGCAGGCCTTCTCCCCAAGAACCTCAAAAGCCACATGGGTCATGGCACCCTAATATAATAAAAATGCTCAGTATTATTCTTGAAATGCAAATCAAAACACAGTAAGATATAACATATCAACCTAGTGAGAATGAGTAATATTGAAAAAAAGGAGAAAACTAAAAATGGTTGTAAGGATGTGGAAAAAAAGAAATTCACCTTATAAACTACAGGTGGAAATGTAACATAGCTACTATAGAAAACAATATGAAAGATCTTAAAACACTAAAAATAGAACTACTATGTGATGCAGCTAGAGAGTACCTGGATAAAAGAAAGTGAAAACAGTATTTTGAAGAGATATCTGAATTCTCAGGTTTATTAAGCATTATTTACAATAGTCAATACAGTGGTATCTCAGCTCAAAAACTTAATATTGCTATAATTTTGAAAAAGATAGCCACATTTGTGTTTATGTGGGAAAGAAGGCTATGATCATATATGTCCCCTGATTCAGAGTTTGCAAACAAAAGTGAAATTTTGCCAGATGCTTCTTTTTGTTAACTTTTTCAGTCAGGGTTTGCAAGGAAAAAAATTTAATAATACAGGGCACATAAATGATAGGGTTATTTTATAATAACCACTAACAGAATCAAATACAAAAAAGCACAGGAAATCTGTCCACACACTAAACACCCAAAGGATCCACCTGAGAGCCCGGATCTCATGGCAATGTCCTGCATGAATCTAGCTGAAGACCTAGAGTCCATGACAGTGCCACTCATGAGTCTGAATGGAGCCCCAGAGCCCACAGCAATGACTTGTGCAAGTCTGTTTCATGAATGTGTGCTGGGAAGGCCGAAATGTCAGGAATGGAAGCTAGTAAGTCTTTACCAGCAGGATGAAGGATCTCTGCCAGTAGCCTGAGGGATTTATACTAAAGCCAGGAAGCCATACTCAGTAATGACAACAGCTCCCCCAAAGTGAACTGCAGCCATTCTCCCTGACAACAAGGTCCTGAGCTTCTCTAGGAAATTGAACAGCATGCCATCTTTCCCTCCAAAGCCAGGAAGCCATGCTCAAAGTAAGGACCAGGGCTCCCCCAAAGAACAATAGCCATTCTCAGTGACAAGGTCCTGAGCTCCTGTAACAATGAGAACAGTCAAGGTTGTACCACAGCAAAGAAGCTTGACAAGCTCCAGGAGAACCAACAGCAACAGGTGACCCAAACACTATGTCTTCCTCTCCAGTTCTCCTTTTTATGCTGTTGACAACAACCCTCAGATGGGCCATCCAAACCAAGCGCCACACTGATGCAGTTCAACTAGTCATTACAAGTTGAACACCAGTTGCCAGTCCACCACAATGCACCCCTGTCAACTTGATAACCATGCATATTTCCTTTAACCATAATCGCTAGTTGCAGATTTGTGAAAAGTTAACATGTGTTGGTCCATTCAGATTTACATTAATATAACAATTACATATATACAATTCTTATTGTACTCATTCCCACACCAAAAGGAAAATATTCAAAATGTGACCAAAATTAAAGGTTAAAGCCACAGTAGTTTGAATAATTAATCTGATTACATATATATAAAATGATATTAAAATCATATTTTAAAAAATCTATTATGATCACAGCTCTTTCTTCTCTTTAACTATTAACAAGGAATGTCATGACTAAAATACAAGGATCTCCTGCAATTCAAGTACACTCTTCCCTTCAAGTGAAAGGCTTCAGTTCAATTTTCCATTGTCCTCTTCCTTCTCAGCAACCAAATTGTCCTCTGTGTCATCTGTGCAGCCCACAGTTCCACCGGAGCCTTCCATATGGCCAAATGATTCCTATCACTCTACTAGCTCTTTGCTCTTAATTTCCAACATGGATTTGGGCAAAAGCTCTAAACAAAAACCATGCTACTGTCCCAACAGTAGATTGCACTGAAATTTTTTCAGCCACCAAAGCAATATCTCTAAATGCATGCAAAATGCAAACAGATTTCCTGCTAAAGTACAACATACATCTCATGGGATCCAGCAGCTGATGCAGTCCTTTTCAGTAGAAGCCTCCTGATCTTCATCTTAACTGGCAGCATTTCCATCCATCCTCTGATTTTCCAGGCTTCATTCAAAATCTTCAACATAATTTACAGCATACAGGAGCTGCATTTTTTGTCAGTCTCTCAAAAACTTTCCAAATTAATTCCCAAGAATCTCATGTCATATTGCCAGGCAATATCACAGCAATGACTCTATTCCCGATACCAATTTCTGTATTAGTTAACTTTTTCTCATTGCTGGGACAAAATACCCAACATCCAAAGTTAAAGGAGAAAAGATTTATTTAGTTCACAGTTTGTGGATATTTCAATCCATAATCTGCTGGATCCAAGGCAGGCTCAGCTCGTGGTAAAGAGGAACAGTTTGTGCCATCAGAAAATAGCAAAAGCAACAAGGGCAAAAAGAGAGGAGTGTGGAGAGAAGACTTTCTGGCCCTTATGTTGTATGTAGGCCACACACCCTAGGGTGGTTATAGCACTCACACCCCTAATCCCAGCATTGGATCATAAGTCATTCAAAAATTCTAGAAATCAATCTTTATAACTCCTTGAAGCTTTCAGGGGACATTCTAATATAAACCATAACATGAACCAAATTATTTGCAAATAAAAAGCATTTGTCAACCAAGGCATCACTGTATATGAAATCAGCCTTGGTGCCTATTGTGAGCATTAGCCTTGAAATATGAATTTTATTGGATTAAGAAACATTTCGAAGATTAATAAAGGACACTCAGGGTATGTCTTGGTAAAGTGTTGAGGTATGGCCTTGCTACTCTATTTGATCCCTCACAGATCTGCACTGGGAAAGCCCAAAGCTAAATGGTGTAAGCCAGAAAGTCTATGCCAGCACGGTGAAGGAACTGTACTAGTAAGTTGAGGGTTATACACTGGAGTCAAGAAGTCATGCTTAAAATAATGACACGGCCACCCTGAAAAGTACCACAGCCACCCTCAGCAACGGTGAAGTCACAAGCTCCTCCGACAATGACAACAATCAAGTACAAACCAGGAAGCCAGTGTGACAAGCTTCTCCTGGAGATTAAACAGCACACATCTTCCCCTCTGGAGCCGGGAAGTGATGCTGAATGTAAGAAGCAAAGCTTCCCCAAAGTGAGCCACAGCCAATCTCAGTGACAAGGTCCTGAGCTCCTCCAATGATAGTGGTTGAATTCATATTGGGGAGGCTAGCCATGACAAGATCCCCAGGAGAATCAACAGCTTGAAAGAGCAACACTTAGGAGAACCCACAACACCCAGCTCTTCTTCTCCATATCTCTATTTATGCCGGTAACTTCCCTCAAGTTGGTCATCTATACTCAGCACCATGCTGATTTAATTTTGCTGATGTAAAGTTGACTGGTTGGTCAATTGGTTGGTGTAAAAATTTTATTGGTTGTAAAGATTTTTAATCCATAACAACATATATTTTTAAGATCAAAGATAATATAACTAAAGAGACAGTGGTCTTAGAAAACAAATTGATCATTGAGCTTAAAATTTTTCACATAAAATTAGAAGAACTAAAAAAAATATTCAATACATGAGTAACAAATTTATCAAAGAATTAGATTTCATGATATGTGGCCAAACAGAAATTCTGGAAATAAAGTACCCTATTGAAATCATGAGCAGTAGAAGTGATAATTGTTAGACAGAATATCAAATCTAGGACATAGAACAGATTGACATGGCCTTATAATCATAGATACCTTAAAAACAACAAGAAAGCAAGGAAAATGATGCAACAGTGGCTACATGATACAAAGTTGACTCTAAGACTAATTGAAGTTAAAGAAATGTCAGGACAGCATATATGGGCTAAAATAAATGCTTATAAAATCATAGCAGAAAATATTCAAGCATAAGGAAATATCTTACCGTGCAGGTACATGACTATACAGAATGCCAAATAGCCAAAACTAGAGAAGATATTCTCCATGATACATCATAGTCAAACTTCCAGAAATTTCACACCAGAACAAAATATTTAAAAATGTTAGAAAAAAAGCAATGAATCACTTGCAAAGGTAACCCCATTAAAATCACAGTAAACTTTTTTGTATAAATCTTAAAGACCAAGAGAACTTGAAATGAAGTGCTTCAAGAAAACAATTTTTGATTGAGAGTAATATATTCTACAAAGCTAATTTCAAAATGGAGCAACAAGGACATTCAATGACAAAGAACACCACTAAGAAAATTATGACAATGAAACCAACACTTCAAAAAATTCTCAAGATTATCATAAGTAGTGGTAATAAAACCAACAATGACAAACAGTCTAATAGAATGAATATGTCATGCAAAATGAGCAGTTAAACTAAAGAGAAAAAGGAAAGGATTAACAATAAAAGCAATGCAACAACAGGATTAAGTGAATAATTTTCAGTAATAACTCTCAAGGTAAATCTTTTCAATCCCTCAAATGACACAGATTTACAGACTATCATAAAACAAAATTTAAGTAAATGCTAAATAAGAACAACACAACTAATCGAATAAGGAATTCACAGGTTTAAAATCAAAACATACAGAAAATCATTCCAGATGGTGGCAGTTCAACAGAAAGAATGAGTAGCTATCCTACTTTCAGTCAAAATGGACTTCAAGTCAAAACTTATCAGGAGATGGAAAGAATCTATCTATGTATTAGGAAAAAACAAAACAATTTGACAAGAAGAGACAACATTTGTACACACAACACTAGCACATGCATCTTCATAAAATATATACTACAGGAATTAAAGATCAGAAAAACACCAACAAAATCATAGTCAGAGATCAAAATAACCTACTATCCAAAATACATAAATGAAAAAATATTGAGAAGAATCACACCTTTGAATAGGGAAATTGACTCATGTTATTTGGACAAAATTGCATAAATTTGCTTTTCTCTAAATTAGCTGTCAGTGGCCTCAACAAAAACAATGGAATTACTGAAAAAATTTCCCTGTACAAAGGAAACTACAGAAAACTCAAACATCAACAAGAAACCCCCAACATATCATATAATTAAGTCTATATCTTCAACATTTATAAAATGCCCAATGATGAAAATTAAAATCCAGGTGTGGCAATGGTTCTGACTATGAGGTACCATGGTATGGGCTTACAATTGGTAACAGGAAATGACCTGAATTTTTTTTCTCACTGGAGAATAGAAGAGATTGAGAATGTCATGAATTTGAATTGTAGCTCTGTATCTTGCTAATTGTGGTCAAGTGACTTACCCTTTGAATCTCTGTTTCTTTATATTGAAATGAGATTGATACTGCATTCCTTATAATTATTAAATGAGTAAATCCATTTAAAATAAATCAAGACAGTAATCATAGGGATTCTATAAATTTTAGTCTCTCTGACACCAACGCATCCATATGCATACTAAACACAAAAGAAGAATAAGATACAGTTAGAGGGAGGCCACTAATCAAACAGACTTTAAAGATTTACTCATTCTTTTACAAAGAGCAGCAATAGCTGGACTTACTAGGTATTCTCCTAGGTTCTTTTTGAAGAATATCTCTAACCCTGTATACCTTTTGAACTTTTAGAAATCATTCATTTGCATATATTCAAAACAGTGTCATAGTTCACATTTTTATTATTTACATTTTTGGCACAACTTCTGTGGAGAAGACATCACATAGATGATATCCAGCTGTAGAAAATGTTTGATATCCTACCTTGCAAGTATCACCTCGTTATCATTCAGAAAGACGTGTACACAGTATAGTACTACTTTAGCTCTTTTAGAGAAGGTTCAGTGATGACATCTCTCAGATTTACATCTGGTACTGCCTGATTGTAAGTGCTATTTGAGTAATCTTGCTGACTAATGTAGATGTTTGGGATCATACCTAAATGCAAAGTTCTAGGAATAACAGGGAATTTATGCATGCTTCTATAATGTGGCACCCAGTAGAATGCTCATTTCCATTGCATTTACTGCTAACTTCTTACAGCACTTAGACATTTGGTGAATTTCTCCACTTTTCATTTCATACTAGACAAAATTTGAAAGAGACTAGTTGAAAATAAATCAAAATTTGAAACCTACACTAAAATTTAATTTGATAGAACTATCTTGTGTGTGCAATAGAATAAGCCAGTAGATGTCTTGAAATGTATGGATCTCATACCAGCAGCTTCTAGGACAGAAAATGGCAGTGAGAGTCATAAAATTATTTATAAAACTCTTTATGGTCAAAGAGGGTAAACACAGTAGCAAATTAAGTAAAGTACTCAGAAAAATTTAGGTAATTTTAAATATCTCTCACAATCTTAATCCAGTAGGCAAAAGATTATGTTGTATCTTTTAAATACAAGCATATTGTTGGCATCATGAGTAGTCATTAGGTTATCCATACCTGTATTTAACATGCAATTTTAATATATACTTGATGAAAATAATATTCTGCATAATTTAAGTGAAGAGAGAATTTGGTGATCCACCTTCCATTAGATAGGCACTTTTTTCAGTCAGCCAAATAATACTTTATGCATACTATTTAGACCATACAAGAGTAGATATCAATAGAATTTACATGGAATAAAAGCTTATGCATGGCCAATGATGCTGTAATATAAATTTGGACCTTGTACTGATTACTATGCTATTGCTGGAACAAAATAATCAACACACACAACTTAAAGGAAAAGAGATTTATTTTGACTCAGAACTTCAATCCACTGTTGCCTGGCTTTAAGGCAGAAACAAGATTGCAGAGAAGCATGAGGACAATATGTGCTTCAATCATGGTGGTCAAGAAGCTGAGAAAGAATTAAAGAGCAAGGATCAAGAATACACCGTTCCATGTCACACCCGAAATGACCTACCTTCTACCATCCCCAGGTCCTTACACCTTTAGATGCTGTACTCATCAATGTGTTAATCTAGTAACTGAAATGTTCTTGCCCAAGTATAAATTACTTTACGGTTATGGAGGTGGCCTAATGTGGCAGAAGGCTAAAGCAGGAATGCTTACCACTTCCTGTATCTTCCTCAGCCTTGATTGCAACTCCCCTTCCTGTTTGCATGCACAGAAAATTCCAATCAGCTCCTCACGCATCATCAATGCCCACCCTAAGCGCCACCTCCGGTCAGAGGTTTTATATATATATATATATATATATATATATATATATATATATATATATATATATATCCCATACGCCAGGGTCAGGTCAGAGAATGCTAGGCTGCCTATTGTCATAGACTTCTCTCCACGTCCTCAGAATAAAGGCTATTTTTACTTTATATTTTGCTCTTTATCACCCCGAAAAACCTAACAGTAATGAATATAGCATCCTTATGATCCAATCACCTTCCAAACACATGATCCTTTATAGGAAACTACAGATAGAAATTGTACCATTTTTCCCTGATATCTCCAAAAGACACATGTCCATCTCATTATTTAAAATAATTTTAGTTTAACTCTAAGCACTATGAAGGCTTGATAGTTTCAGCAATGCTTACATATCCAAGTCCAAACTCTCCTCTGATACTCAAGACAAACTTTTAGCTTTTAGCCCTTATAAAAAAGTTAATACAGCCAACATACAATGGCACAAGTTAAACATTTCCACTCCAAAATGTAGAAGCATAGGGATTGAAAAGACTCAGACAAAAACAAGGTTGATATCTGGCAGAGAAAATATTAAATCCTGTAATTCCATGGCAAACATCAAGCAGCTTGTGGTGAGACATGCTATCCAAAGAGCTTGGGTAGTCTTGCCCCTACAGCATTGCAGGTTGTAACTCCATGGATGTTTCTTGAGGTGCTCCTGCTCACTTCTGAGGCTTTGCATGGCAAACATTACACATTTCTTGTAGTTCCAATACCAGGTTGTCTTTGTACTTTTAGGTTCACTATCACTTTTATGCACTACCTTCTCAGGTACACACTGTCTGGACACTCACACCTTTCTCTGACATCTGGGTGGACATTATGATTACGCCATAACTCTTGTGTTTCGTGTGCCTGAAAAACCAGCACCATGAGAACACCAACAAGATCTGCTGCTAGCTGGAGCTGTAGCCAGGCCCCTTACATCATCACTCCAGATGTTTCTGAGTGTTT
>PVJX010020597.1:9273-33218 GCA_004027295.1 Dolichotis patagonum | reverse complement strand
TTCCTATCTTTACTCCTTTTATTTCTCTTTCCTGTCTTATTGCTCTGGCTAGTATTTCCAGTACTATGTTGAATAGCAGTGGTGATAATGGACATCCTTGTCTTGTGCCTGATTTTAAGGTAAAGGCTTTCAGTTTTTGACCATTCAATATGATGCTGGCTGTTGGTTTGTCATAGATGGCCTTTACCTTATTGAGATAGAGACCGTCTATTCCAATTCTCTGTAAGGTTCTTAACAGGAATGAGTGTTGGACTTTATCAAAAGCTTTTTCTGCATCTATAGAGATGATCATGTTGTTCTTCCTTTTGGCTCTATTGATATGGTGGATTATATTTATTGTTGTGCGTATGTTGAACCATCCCTGCATTCCTGGGATGAATCCTACTTGGTCATGGTATATAATCTTCTTGATGATTTGCTGCATCCTGTTTGCCAATATGTTATTGAGAATTTTTGCATCTATGTTCATCAGGGAGATTGGCCTATAGTTCTCTTTTTTAGTTGAGTCTTTCTCTGGTTTTGGTACTAGAGTGATATTTGCTTCCAGGAATGATTTAGGCAGAATTGCTACCCTTTCCATTTCTTTGAAGAGTTTCAAGTGTTTTGGAGTTAAGTCTTCTTTGCATTTCTTGTAGAATTTGGCAGTGAATCCATCTGAGCCTGGACTCTTTTTGTAGGCAAGGACTTAATTACATTTTCAATTTCAGTAATAGAAATTGGGTTATTCAGCAGTTTTACATCTTCCTGATCCAGCTTTGGTAGTTCATATATATTTAGGAATTTGTCTCTTTCTTCAGTGTTATCGAACCTATGAGAGTGGAGGTTTTCCAAGTAGGTGTTGATGATCTTCTGTTTTTCAACTGAGTCTGTAGTAATTTAACCTTTTTCATTTCTTATTGCATGAATTTGAGTTTTTTCTTTCCTTTTTATAATGAGGATGGCCAGGAGCTTATCAATTTTATTTATTCTTTCAAAGAACCAACTCTTTGATTCACTGATCCTTTGTACTGCTTTCTTAGCCTCTATTGCATTAATTTCTGCTCTAATCTTTATAATTTCCTCTCTTCTTTTGGCTTTGGGCTTGGCTTGCTCTTCTTTTTTTAGATGTTTGAGTTGTAGCATCAGGTTGTTTATTTGTGTTCGTTCTCTCTTCCTGATGTGGGAACTCAATGCAATAAATTTTCCTCTGAGGACTGTTTCATTGCATCCCACAAAATCCAGTAGGTTGTGTCTGTATTTTCATTTACTTGTAAATATTGTTCAATTTCTTCTTCAATTTCCTCTGTGACCCACTGATTGCTCCGGAGTGCATTATTCAGTTTCCATGTGTTTGTAGTATTTTGCAATTTCTTTTATCATTAATTTCTAGTTTCACAGCACTATGATCCGATAACATGCATGGGATAATTTCAATTCTTTTGCATTTACTTAAATATGTTCTGTGGGCTCGTATATGGTCTATTTTAGAGAATGTCCAATATACTGCTGAGAAGAAGGTGTATTGTGATGTTGTTGGATGGAACACTCTGCATACATCTATCAAGTCCATTTGTTCACAGGTGTGACTCAGTTCTGTTATGACTTTGCTGATTTTCTGTCTAGTTGATCTGTCCCTTTTGGTCAATGGTGTGTTAAAGTGTCCTGTTATAATTGTATTATTGCTTATTTGACTTTTCATTTCTGTTAGTATTTGCTTTATATAGCTGGGTGCTCTGGAATTTGGTGCATATATATTTAAAATTATTATCTCATCCTCTTGAAGTTTTCCCCTAACTAGTATGTAGTGATCTTCTTTATCTCTTTGGATCATTCTTGGTTTGAAATTCACATTGTCTGCAAACAGGATTGCCACTCCTGCTTTTTTTTGGTTTCCTGTTGCATGAAGTATTGTTTTACATCCCTTGATTTTCAGTCTATGAGTGTCCTTTTTTTTTTGGACTGGTTTCTTGTAGACAGCATATGGTTGGATTTTGTTTCTTGATCTCTTCTGACAGTCTGTTTCTTTTAATTGGCGAGTTTAGGCCAGTTACATTAATAGTTTTAACTGTTATATATTGTTTAATTGTTGACATGTTATCTTTCTGCTGTTGTGTTTAGCTTTCCATTCTGTTTAATTGTGTGCCTTGCTTGGTGGTTTTCTCCCGTGTGTATCTAGAACATCTTTCTGTATTCTTTGTAGGGTTGGATTGGTGTTCATGAAGTTCTTCAGCTGTTCTTTGTCATGGAAGTATCTTATTTCTCCATCCATTTTGAAGGACAGTTTTGCAGGGTACAATCTGGGTTGGAAGTGGTTTTCCTTTATGATCTGAAATACTTCAATCCTTGCTCTTCTTGATTTCATTGTTTGTGTTGAGAAGTCTGCCGTGATTATGATAGGTTTTCCTTTGTAGGTGATCTCTCTTTTCTCTCTAACAGTTTTTAACATTCTATTCTTATGTTGGATTTCTGGGATGGTGATTATTATGTGTCTGGCTGTAAATTCATTTTGGTTATGGCTGTTTGGAGTTCTATATGCTTCACTTATCCAGATGTCTGTTTCTCTTCTCATGTTTGGGATGTTTTCAGCTATTACTTCTGTAAATATCCTCTTGATATCATTTGGGCTGTCCCTTTCTTTTTCATTTATCCCTATTAATCTTATGTTATTTTTCTTTGCATCATCTTGCAGGTGTTGAATTGTTATTTCCTGATTCTTTTTTATTTTTAAAAGATCTTGTCTTTCCTACTCACTGGCTGCAATCTTTTCTTCGAGGTCTGAAATTGTATCTTCACTTTCACTGAGGTGGTTTTTACAGCTTTCAATAGAATTTTTCATTTCCTGTATATCTCTTTGAATCTGCTTTATGCATTCTGTTTGTTTCTCATATTGTTCTTTGAGGGCTTCTATCTGTTTGCTTTGTTCCTCTAATTTTTTAGCTGTGTTTTCACTAGATGTGTTCACTATTTCTTTCACTATTTTTATCAATTCTTCTTTTACCTGGGCAAGTATATCTGATTTGAATTTGTCCATAGCTTTCCCTATTTGCATATTTATTTCATTTGATATCATTTCAGACATTTCAGATGTATGGTTTTTTTTTCTTGTATGTACATGGCTTCTAAGCTTTTTGGGGAGGGCTAGGGCTTTGAGCCTGCCTTTTGATCTTTCCTTTTGTCATTTTTCTATATTTCCTTACTATGAGTGCTATTCCAAAGCTTTCTTTGCATGTGTGGTGAATTACCTCTTACACCCTCAGTGCCTGGAGGGGCAGTGGCTCCCCCAGAGTGTCTTGGCTTCCTCACATGGTCCTAACTCCCCTCTGTGGGCTCTTGGCTCCCTAAGTTGTAAGGTGAATGCTGGGTGTGGTCACCCCGGAGCCTGTGGAATCACAGGCATGCTAGGCCACCGTGCTTTGTCCCAGGCAGATCTCCAGGAGGTTCCCTGCGCGTGAAGGGTGGGCCTACATGTCCCAAAGAGTCAGGCCAGAATGTTGGTTTCTGAAAAGTTCCCAGTCCCAAACAGACCTGGCCAAGTTGCCAGTCTCCACCATATTCCCAATCCAAACAGTCCAGGCCACTCTGCGGGTCCGAGAGGTTTGTGTCCCAAAGAGACAGGCCGCGATGCTGGTTTCTGGGAGACTTCCTGTGGGTGAAGGGTGGGGCTACGGGCCCAAACAGACCTGGCCCAGATGCTGTTCTCCGGGCAGCTCCCTGCAGATGAAGGTTGGGCCTACCAGTCCCAAACAGTCACGCTGAGATGGAGGTCAGCGCAGACTTTCAATCCAAACAGCCTGGGCCACTCTGCGGGTCCGAGAGGTTCGAGTCCCAAAGAGACAGGCCGCGATGCTGGTTTCTGGGAGCTTCTCCATTAATTTTAAAAGGTAGTTTTACAGCCTGAATCAGTCTAGTTTGGAAGTTGTTCCCTTTCAGGGCTTGAAATATTTCACTCCAGGTTCTTCTTGTATTTGAAGGTTTTTGTTGAGAAGCCAGCTGTGATTCTAATGGGTTTGCCTTTTTGGCAATCTGTTTCTATTCTATAGCACCTTTTAATATTCTGTTTTTATGCTGAATATCTGTGACCTCAATTATCATATGTCTGAGTGCAGATTTATTTTGATTATTACTGTTTGGGCCTCTATATGCCTCCCTTCTCAGTGTGTCTGGATTTGTTCTCAAGCTTATAACATTTTCTGCTATTACTTCTGAAAATATTGTTTAAATCATTTGTTTTAATTCCAGGTTCTTCATTAGCAAACATACTTCTTATCTTATTTTTGTTTGCTCTGCCTTAGAGCTGGTAAGTTGTAAGTTCGTGGTCCTCTGCTGTTTTTAAAAGAACTGCTGTATCATGTTTTCCAGCCTTGATCCTGTCTTCAAGGTCCATATCTTTATCTTCAGCTTTATTCAAATGATTTCTCCAGCTTTAAGTGATATTTTTAAGTTGCTAACTATGTGTTGGTATCTGTTTCATGTGATCTAAGTCTTTCTTTCTTTGTTCATTCAAGGTTTCATCATTTGCCTGCAGTCCTGTACTTTTTTCATCTTGGCAATTTCTAGCTGTGTTGAGAAATTCTTTCTTAATTGATGCCATTTCATTTTGGTATGAGAGATTATTTCTGACCCAATTTCTTCTATAGCTTCATAGATTTGTTTCTTTATTTAACTTGATGTCTTTTCAGGGATTTCAGGTTTGTTTGTCTTCTAATTTCTTCTTTTTTGTTATCACCTGTATGAATGCTAGAAGTGTGCTAGTCCTAAGATTCGATTTTACTTTTTTTTTTGTCATTTTCTTGTGTTGTTTCAAATTTTGGTCTTTTCAATCTCACTGGTTTTAGCTACAGCTCATTTACTGTGCTGTCGAGGTCCTATGGTGAGGCTGATTTGCTTCCAGTCTGCAGTACCAGGTGGAGAATGGCATCAGCAGTGGGATTGCAGGCCCACTTCAGTCACCGGGGGTGGGGGGAGAATGAATCACTGGCAGGGTTGCAAGCCCATTCCTTCACTCAGGTATAGGGAAACATCCCCTTCAGGGTCCCTACCAGCATCCAGATCCACTTTTTTAAATCTATGAATTTATCAACAATTAGTTCAGTATTTTTTCCAAATTGAACGGAAAATATGTTGCCTTTACTTATAAATTCAGACAATATTTGCCAAGAATGTTTTAGCCATATGAATGTAAATTATGCAAATGTTCAAATCTTTGAGTCATTTGTTCTTTTCTCATTTTTTTGCAAACAGGTTATAAAGTGCTACATTGTGATGTTTTAAATATTTTTACATTTTTAATGATATCTTGCTTTTATGTGGTGACAGGTGCACAGATGTCTCCAGATGAGTACTGTGAAATAATGGAGCTGGATTGTTTAGAGCAAATGGACCACCATCCACCAAGAAACACGTTATCTCAGGTATTAGGAAATCAGAATACTATAAGCAGTATACATTCCAGGAGGCAAAATACAGAGCAAGATGATTTATCATTCTCACAACGAGCCAGACAACATATGGAAAATACACAGTCTCAAGTAAGATTTACTGTTTCACCTACATCCCAAGAAAGTACAAGTGGAACACAAATGGGAGTCCGACGTACCAGAACACAAAGACCAAAAAGCAGGAGGCGAAGAAATACAAGATCAAGACAAAGAGGTGAAAGTAGCTTATGTCCAGATAACAGAGGTGAACTGGGAATGAGAAATGACAGTATATCACCTGAGGCTTCTGGCCAGCAGTCTGTAAGGGAGAATGAGACATTTTCTAGAAATATGCAATATGAGGTAGAGAGACAATGGATAACCAGACCTGTATTACAGAGTAGTGATGAAATTTTAGCTACTGGACAAAGCAGCCATGTTCAAGGAGAATATTCTTCACATATAGCTAGAAACAGGGAATCTGGGCAATCTCAAAGGAGCCGTACAATAATAGCACCTAATATGCGAATCACTGTTACACTTGGAGTAGATTATTCACATAATGACATGGAAAGTATAAATATATTCATTTCTGAGAGAGTGTACAATGGTGGTAGCATACAACATGTTACAGAAGATGCCAGAAACACAATTTCAAGTGGTGAAGAGGCTCATTCAGGAAGAAATGTTGGTACCCTGGAAATACCTACTATCAGAAATTCAAATTTTGGTATGAATGACATGAATTCTAGTGCACCTCTTATAATAGAATTAGATGAGAATGAAAGAGGAATTCTAGAAGAAATTATTGTTAACCTACCTAATCAACTTAGAAAAGAACAAATTGAAATCTTGCCAGTAAGAACATTTGAATCAAGAGAACCCGTGAAGCACTGTACTATTTGCATTACACAATATGAAGAAGGTGATAACATCCGCATATTACCATGTTTACATGAATATCATGTTCAATGTATTGATCCCTGGCTGTTGGACAACTACACCTGTCCTATTTGTCGATTAAATGTACTAGATTAAAATGACAGAGAAAAATCTTCAGTTCTGAACCCAAAGCAATATCATCTTACAATGAGGGCTAACAATAATCTTGCTGTATGTCTAAATTTGAAGCCATGCCTAAATACAAAGTAACACCCAGAACTAAATAATTTGATTAACAGCAAATTATGTAGCCCAGCTGAAGTTTCAGAATAAATGGTGATTAAAAAATATGTCTTCCTTGAGTTTAAATTCCAATTCCATTGTTATAGCATATCATAGAATTTCAGTAGAAATTTCACAGTTATACTGCATGGGAATGCTCCTGATCTCATAGGAGGTAGCCTTTGAGTCCATTGTTAGTGGGTCCCTTTGTTTAAGCACAGTACAGTGTGGCAGTACCATGGGATGGGGGAAGCTGCTCAGCTCATGGTGACTGAGAAGCAGAGAGGACAGAACTGGAGTCCCAATACATCAACGATATGTCTCCAATATCTATTTTCATCCTATACCCCTACTTAGCAGCTTGGAAATCATGTTGTATGCATATTCTTCCAATCATGCAGTTAGAATACCTAATATTGCCAAATAACGGAGGAGGGAAGATTTAATTTGGCTCATTTTTTTCCAGAGGATTCATTCCACAGTTGCTGTGATCCTAGGTAGAAATGACAGTGCAGGCAGGCATAGCATATCCACTGATGAGTGTAATATCCCCATGATCCAGTAACATTTCAAAACCCCCAGGTCTGAATGCATTAGCCTTCTGAGGGACACTTATGTCCAAGCTGTAAAACCAGATTTCAATGTGTATATTTTCACAGGAAATTTAAGAATCACACAGCATTCTCTACTAATGTGCAAGGGCTCATATCTGTTCCATATGCAAATAAGTTCAGGCCATGTCAGAGAGTCCCCAAAATCATAAATGTTTTAAAATTGCTCCAAAATGTATACTGAATGTCTCCTCAGGTCATAAATGTAAAGTCCAATGCGAATCCCTCTGCAACTCTATTAAGTTACGTACTTATTTCAGGTTTTGCACTCTCAGTATCTTAAGCCACTCAGGAGCTTCTTGAGTGGACTCCAACCTTACCACATATACCTTCCATGCTTTCCTGTGCATTTCTCCATAACTCAGTAATTCTTATATTTGCCTTTCCTGCAAAACCAGCATGAGGTGGACAGCATCAAGATTTGGTGATGGCAGGAGATGAATCCGAACTCACTTGAACCATGGGCTCAGGGAGCTTGTGATGAGGTCCTGTGCCTTGTGAGTGGAGCGTGGGGAAAGGAATCCCAGAGAAGTAATTTCTTAGCCAGCAGTATAATCCCAGGTTACCATGGATCACTCATCTCCAAGAAAGGCCTGTGAAATGTCACATGTTCACACCTTTGAACCTGAAAAGATGGATTCTTTGTATCCCCTGAGATCTTCCCTCCTGCCAAGTTGTAAACTACTTGGATTCTTTTCAGTGAGTTTAATATTTTCAACAATAAGTGTTTTCTTGACTGTATCATCAAACAGAACCTTTTCTTGGTATAACTATGGTGCTTTAAAATCTGTAAACTCTACCTTTGCTTCCAGTTCTCACTTGAAATCTGGCTAAAAGCAGGCAACAGTTCTGATGTTGTAGCCTGAGTGCTGTGTTGTTTTGCATTTACTTACTAATGTCAGTCACTTTTTGAGTTCCAGTTACTGCATTCTAGGTTGTCTCTACATTACTTCTATATTTTCAAACTCGTGTGAGGACCAATTCCAAAGTCTTGTAAACCACACTGAATGTAACAGCAATGCTCAACTCCTTGGTAAGTCATGTCTGTGTGTATGTGTGTGTGTGTGTGTGCGTGTGTGTGTGTGTGTGTGAATCTGCTTTTTGTTACCATAAAAGTAAATCTTTGAGAAAAGAAATTAGGAAATGCTTGTTTAGTCTCGTGGTTTCATTCTTTCAGGTGTTCCAGTTAATGAAACCTTGGCTTCTGTTTCTTTGGTCCTGCTGTAGCACATTCTGCCAGGCTGCAAACATGTAACAGAAAAGTTCTGCTCACCTGATAGAAACAAGATGCAAAGGGAGATAGAGAGGGAAAGTGATTGGCAGATAGAGACACAGAAACAGAGACAGATATGAAAGTGGGAGGAACAAGGGAGAGAGGGGAGGGAGGAGAAGAGAGGAGAGGTGGGGTGCAGAGTAGAGGAAAGGAGACAGGAGAGGAGACAATAAAAATTAAAAATCGAAATTCAGGGTCCTCATATTTCCTTCAGTGGGAGTGCCTAAATTTGAGGACCAAGTCTTCCACATGCATTCTTCAATGAGTTCAAGATCTAAACTATAGTACTTTCCATTAGATGAAAGCAATCTGATAAAAATCTAAAGGCAAGAAAGACTATTCGATCAATCTTATGCAATTCAGGCCCCTGAAGTCACAAAACAGGTTGTAAATGAGTAAGACTTGTAAAGCTCATTTAGCAAAACCAGTACCATCTGCTCTCACTCATTAGACCCAGTTAGTTCATTTGTTTCCTCTTTTTCCTTCCTACCATTTGCTTCATGAATTAGCTCTTTAACAACCCTTTTTCAAGTGTATTTTCATCTACTCTGATCTTTAATAGAAAAGGTGTTAGCACATATACTTAGTCTTTAGATGTGATGAAAAGCTTAAAAATTTGAATTCAATTTACTTTAAAATCTGTCACTTTTAGGTTTATTGTAATTTTAAACAGCTAAAGAGAAAAGACAATAAATATTCTCAAATTTTTACTTTACATTTCAACTACATCTTGGAAATTATTTGCATTAATAATTATATATATATAATTTTATTATAAAGAGAGAAAAGGAGAATAAAAGCAATAAAATAAACCAGTGTAATAAATACAGGCTTTCAAAATATTATAAAATCAAAAGTAGTTGCCATGTTGCCATTTGAAGACTTCAAAATAGCTACAGATGACTTTGGACACATTAAAAACCAAACAGAACAGAATATAATATAAGCAATTAAAACATGCAATAAAGGATTTCAAAACAAAGCAACAGTAAACTCAAAATTGCTACCATAATGTGTCTAATTATCTTTGGAATAGGTGTTTCTACCATCATATTTAGCATAAATTAAACAAAAAAATTGAAAATCAACTCAATGGAACAATGGAAAAGCTATAGGACTTCAAAACAAGATCATAGGGAGCCATCAATGGCTGAAACACTTAGAAGGAGATCCCCCATCACACCACACAGCATACTGCTGCCCTCTATGATCAAACCACTTTCCCTAGTCTGGGAATGTCAGGGAAACACCAAAACAACACAGGTATCCAGTTCTGTTTCACATTCATAGTTATCACAGCCTGTGTTACTCAGGATAAACTGTTCACTTATGACGGGGAGGGTGGATAGGTACTTCTTATTTAACAGCCCATGCACTGGTAGGGTCTGGGGTCTGGCTTTGCCCAGTCTGCCAGCATCCTGTGCATGGTGCTGGTTCCTAGATTGGGCTTGTTACCTGGAGTGGCCTTAGACACTTCTCTTGTAATCCACGAATGACACTGACACTTGAGGAGAGGCTTGGGTTTGGATCTTCACACTACAGTGGCAGTGAGCACATGACACTGGTTCCCAGACTGGGCTTGTTTCCTGGTGTGGACTTTTTCTCTGTTACCATAGTCTGAGAATGGAGCTGACTCATGGTAGTGAGGCTTTTGTCTGATTGTACCCCATCAATGTTTATTATGAATTAGCTTGTGGTTGTTTATTTGATACATTTTTACTTTCATTTTTTTTATCAATTTTATTTTTCTTTTTCTGGTTTATTTGAGATGAGTTTTCACTATGTTGTTCAATGTGTCCTTGAATATATGATATAATCTTTCTCATTCTCCCAACTAGCTGGGAGAAGAATGTGCACAACTCACCTGCATATATTTGACTTTTAAAAATTTATGCATTACCAGACTAAAAACTTGCTGATGTAGACTCTTAATTTGTTGCCTGAAAATTTTAAAAGCTAAACCTTGTTTAAAAACTGGCTCGATAATTCAATTACCTCCCCCAAATTATCTACCTAAGATCATGAATACCTGAAATAAAAGTGTAAATATTTCCTTTCTAAATATAATGAAGGTTGCTTTTTTAAATGTTAAAATCCATTTAGAAAGTTGATTTTCTAGTGAGGCAGAGCAAAATACTCACCATTTCTCGTTTGGGCAAGTGTATTTGATATTCATTGGTGAAGCAATTGTTATTATTTAAAGCCATGGCCAATGTATGTGAAAATGAACTTTATTAAACATAAAACTTCTCCAGAAATGCAAAGTCAAAATCATCACTAACATTATTTTCTGTATTGATTTCTAGAAACATCAGCAAATTATAACAAATTTTAAAACATGAATACGGAGTAAAGCAACCTTTTAATGTATCAGTGAGTTAGTATATTTTTGATATAGAAGGTATTTGTGTGGTCAAAACTGTAACAATGCATCAAAGTTCTAAAATTACTGTGATTTTACAACAACTTTAAAATTTGTTTCAATTTTAGTGAGTATTTGTCATAACAGATCTATGGATGTAATGATAGCAGAATGGTTGTAACCAGTATTCAGCTTTCTTTCAATCCTAATATTTTCCAACCTTGCAAATCTAGTCCATATCATTAATTCTCCAGAACCTTCATCTATGACTTCTGTGGTAGTTGTTTTCTAAGATGATGACAAATGTTTTGTGTAATAGCCACTGTATTGTTTGACAGAGCTATGGATAAGATGCATTGTCACCCCATCTTTAGATTTTGATGAACAGCACAGTGGATATTTTAAAATGGACCATACTCAGCTGATTGATGTAATCAGCTATGCCTGGATGTCATGAGAGGACTTCCCATCCAGATAAGATAGCTTAGAGATGTCTTTATCTCTCATTCTCTGTGAGTACAACTAGGATAACTGAAAGTTGAAAGGAAGAAAGTCAACTAAGCCCCTTCAAAAATGTTGAACTACGTAACAGCATGCATTAAGACACTCCATTCTTATGCAACACAAAACTTTTACTTGAGCTTTATACTGTCTGACTCCCAAATAAGGAGCAGCCATTTTCATAGGTAAGCGGCTCTTTTAAAAGATAAAATGGTAATCCTACTAAAACACAAAGTGAGGACAGTAGAAGTTGCAAAAAGCAACATTGGATGCCCTGTTCATAATATGTCACCAGGAAAAGCACTCTCCTTTCACAGTGGACCTGAGACATGCTTTTTCAATGCGTATGTGTTTGGTAGTGTAGGGTACAGTACTAAGAAATGCAATTCAAGTGCAAAATAAAAATCTGAAACATTCTTTTTTTTATCCTATGTGCCTGGGGTTCTTTTACCCTAATCAGAGAAATTGGGCATATTGCCAATACTAGAAAGGTGGATCC
Source organism: Dolichotis patagonum (assembly GCA_004027295.1). Lineage (NCBI taxonomy): Eukaryota > Metazoa > Chordata > Mammalia > Rodentia > Caviidae > Dolichotis > Dolichotis patagonum. The sequence goes on along the minus strand of PVJX010020597.1, from coordinate 21,412 downwards.
TCCAACAGAAAGAAATTTAAGACAATAAGTAGTTTCCAGAATCTCCTAATGTGAAAATGTTCAAAATACCAGCAAAACCACTCACACATCATACGAAGAACTGAACTCATCACAATTTCAATGAGAAATGGCAACCTAGTGACTACAACCTCTAGATACATTAGAAGCTTGTATTATCCGAGAAAAGTTTAACATCCCCATCACCAAAACATAATTCAAATAATTAAACATTCACTTATGGATGTAAACAATGGAAAAATTACACCAAAGAAGTACAGTTAATAAAAATACCAGATGTAAGATATGACATTTAAAACATAAAGTTCACAGAACAGCATCAGTAGAAGAGTGGAGATGACATAGGACAGAATCAATGAAATTCAAAATAGATCAATAGAATTTACCTAAAACAAGAAAAGTGATGAACTGAAAATAAATGAACATAACCTCATGAATGTGAGGAATGTGAGTAAGAAAAAATGCTTTTCCCTTATATGTTAAATCTAAAGAAACAGAAATAGTGTGAATGTAGAAGGGAGATTGTTCACAAAAGTGTAATCTAATAAAGGGAATGGGAAAAGCTGAAAGTGTCTACTGCACACTAGAAATGATCCAGGTATGTTACATGTATGCAAAAATATGTCCACATGTAGTGTCTTATTATTATTTATTTATTTATTTATTTTGGTACCAGGGATCGAACTCACGAGCTCGTGCTTGCCAGGCAGGCACTTAGGCCCCTGAGCTAAATCTCTGGCCCGTGTCTTATTATTTATAACTGCTGTGCATTAGTAAAAATGTAGAAGACAAAATTTTTAGACAACACTCAAAAGGTTGAAGAAATATAATTGAGGTAGAAGCAGATTAGTAATTAATGGCTGAAAACTATTCAAATGTAACAACATGTGAGACAAAAGAGATTCAAGAAGTTGAACAGTGTTTCCAACAGGGTCCAATAGAATGAGAGGTTCATTGGTGATAGGCAAGTATCACTGAATAATATTGGTACTTCGACAGAGAGTAGGCAATCATATTCAGAAATGCTAGATCAGTATGAAAGATGAATCTTCTAGATCGAACCAAACACTTGGATAGTTGAGAATGGGAAGCAAGTTACCAATTCTTGGTTCTGTTTAAGAAATTTGGCTGATTTCAGCGTACATACTTATTTTGCAACCGTTAGGCTTAAAGAAAACTCAATTTTATATGTATCCTAGTGTACTGGAATTGGATCTATTCCAGCCTAGACCTTTCTCACTTAATGTATTTGTATAGCATTTCTTGTCTATTAAGTTACAGTATCACACAAAAATTTTCCAAAATAATATTTTATGCATTCTCTATGTACTACAGGGTTTAGAGCGAAGGAATTAAGGTTGTTTATTGACTTATTTATGTATTTACATTTTAAAGACAGTAAAGTAGATTAAAATAAGACAGAACAAACACAACCTAGACAGTGGAGTGAAATTGGTAAAGAAATTAGAGTAGCATACCAGGATAACAACCATAGACACCATAGTATGTCTTGTTGTCTTCAAAATAGTTGTCCATTTCATCAGGTAAATCAAATCAAAGAATGAACACTATAAAACCAATCAAAACAGATTATTGAACAGAGCATAACAATTAATCATAATGAAGCAAAATACTGAAAAGAATATTGGCCTTCAAAATTAGATGGAAGGAAATTCCACACACTTGCTGTATTGCATACTGTCATCCTCCCAAGTGATTCTCAGACCTTGGGCCCTAGGTTAGCATAAACAACCAAACAATACAAGCCTTTAGTTGCATTGTGTAACTTAGTTGCTAGCCATTCCAGCTGACCTCGAAATCTTGCATTTGGTAACCCAGGTTGGGGTTCGTGGCAGGGGAACGAAACAGAATGTTTAATTCTTAGCCCATGCACCTGTAAGCTAACTTGAGATACTGACTTATTCTCGCCATGCCATGCCCGTAGCTTGTACAACGTACTTGGAAGGCTGGCTCATTGATTTCTTGAGTGATTCCCCAAGTTTTAGCATGTAATTCAAGATTTATCACCAAGGAATATGTTGAGTTCTAAAGAAGGTAGGTCAATGAACACACAATGGCGCTATGTGATGGATGCTCTGTTAGAAATTCAGACAGTAGGTATAATGGAATGATCTACAAGATTCAATTCATAGAAGCAGAAGTCAATGCTCCCTAAAACCAGATTACATCTGAATGCTGACGCTTGTCACTTGGAACTAATTGTGGACATACTGTACCTAATTTTACTACAAGCCAAGTAAACAGTATATGATACTAGCCATGGATGAAAGACCATAGGAAATTCAGGGATCAGGGATCAGATATTTTAACTGAATCAGCATGTTTCACAGAATCATAAGAAGTCTTCAATGCAATAGTAAAACAGTCAAATATATTAGTAAGGATATAGAGATAAAAAAGGCCTTTTCTATTTTGTTGAGGAGTTGGGCTAGAGAGCTAAAGTTCTACCTCAGAAGCAGATTAGTTGCCTACCATATGTCACACTAGGTTTCATTCCTACCTCACACACACTCACACAGAGGTGGGGCGAGAGAGAGAGAGACAGAGACAGTGAGAGAGAGAGAGAGAGAGAGAGAGAGAGAGAGAGAGAGAGAGAGAGATCCAGATACACAGAGAAAAAACAGATGTAGTGACAGATGAATTATTTCTATGCAATTCAAATTTGCAATGCTATTTTAATGCTAGGAGATATGACAATAATTAATTGATTTTTAGAATCATCTGTAGGGATGTGTGGAATAGATTGCCACAAATTTAAATGTTCAAACCATGTAACATTCATTAAATGACAAAGTATAAATTAATTAAATAGATTTATGGGAGTTTTCATAGGTATGTGTACAGATTCGAGGAATTTAAAAGGAGAAGTATCAAACAAGTTTGGGAACTTCCTGAGGTGATTTAAAGACAACATCAAGATGATAGTTTAGGTGACTGATGGGGTGGTGGGAGGTTTCACAGACCCAATAAATATAGTATAACTGCTTTGTTATTGCCCAAATGATAAAAATAACTCAGCTGAGATCTTCAAATTTTGAAATGTCTGACTAATAATATTTTTTATGGTATCTATCTACGTTGAGTGAAGTATCAAGTAAGACTCTAAAATCAGGGCAAACATGCTAATAGAATTTAAAGTAATATTAAGTATTTCCCATAAAAAAAACCATTCAGTTCCAAAAAAGTGTGAGATGAAAAGAGCTCCCTGGAACAAGGAAGACAAAGAGAAAGGAGTGAACAAAGATAAACATGACAGCGATTTTAAAAGAAAGTATAAAGACATGTACAATTCCATGCATTCAAAAAGTCAGGGACATACCATATTTCTTGTAGATAATGATAAGAATCCATTTATAGCAGTTTAACTAGTGAAAAATATCATTAAATAGGAATGTCAAAATTTCACATTTGAAAAGACTCTTTTAAAAATAAAAGCCAAGGTGCAGATATGGCTAATAAATACACTCTAGAACATGAGAATATTACTAATCTAGTAAGTTTGTCTATTGTTATATCCTCTAGGTCTGAGGCCTAGGGGTCTATAGACTCAAAATCACCATGATTGTTTCTCTCTCCAATGTAGAAAAAGGAAGAGCTGCCAGAGGAGGCCAGTGGAAAAGCAAGAACGTTTTTGCAGGCATTGTAATAGTATCACTGAGTCATTCAGGGGAAGGCTGTAGATACATAAAGATGACAAAGCCCTAAGTGTGGCCAGTAGTTTGGTTCTTACAGAATTAGAGAGCACACTCACTCTTGTTTAGAGGGTCATTAATTGATTGGTTATTAGTCTCCTTACTAGGTGCCAGGTTATGGTGTCCACTAGGAGATTTTGGCAAGGAACATTTTCTTTTAGGGAGAAATAAACTACTTAAAGTGAGTCTTAGGGGAACAGTGCAGCTACAGAGAAGTAAGTGTCCAAACCACAGGCTGCAAGCTCTGTGTAGCTACACAGACGCAGGCATCAAATCTACAAGGTGTCATCACTGTTGCATGCATGCTGCTTTCTGAGAAGCAGAGACCCTTTTCGGTGCACTTCTTAAAGGGTCTTATCTCTCTAATCTAATCCCTTCTAAAGATCCCGACTGTTTCTAGAATTTTGCTCTGCTGCAGGATCACTGTGATGCTCTCTCTGGATACTTACTGCTGAGAGGAGATTATCTCTTGCTGCAGTCTATGGTACCCATCAAGAGTTTAATTTAGTGGGCTACAGTGGAAGGAATGAGGCACCTCTGGAGTTGGTTTCATCTATAAATACATCTTCATCTTGATTGGATTAATTTGGTCTGAAATGAAGTAAAGGATTTTGTTATACAAGTACCAATACTGCAGCACAATAATATAGCCCTCAGTGGTCCCAGAAGAGTAAAAAGTCAGATGGATATAGATGTGACTGTATCCATCCAAATGTTGGCAGCCACATTTTGATCTGGGAGGAAATGTGGGGTTCTAGAAAGTCCACAGCCATACAGATGTGGAGCTATTTAGCCTTTCCATGATGATTCTTGCACATGACTCGATCTGTAATGCGGTGTTAATGTAAATGCAACATATCACTCATAATGGCACAGAAACCTCTTTGATGAGAATGTATCCAATTTGAAACAGTCAGTGGCCTAAGACCATGCAAGTGAGTGAGTCCAGAATGTTTTGAGACACTGATTGAGATACTGTGGCAGCAGCTACTGTGAGAATTTTTATCTATACAGAGTTGATAACCACTGTGTATGTGCATCCAACTAGGGCAGCAATCAAGGCAGCTATTCTCAATGCATTACTACCTGCTCATGTTCTACTCAGATGGTGCTGGTGCTATTTTCCTTTCTATCAAATTACTGGTATGTTTCTTCTACAGAGTATTTTTGGACAGACATTCACTTGGTTCCCACTCGGTTAGACTCCAACATTCTCTGTAGGATCAAAGCTCCAGAAAGTAACATTTTCAGGTCTTTTCTTCTGCCATACATTAAAGGAATAGTCTCTAGGGGCACAGAGGGGGAGGATGTGTTGGCTTTGTTAACTTATTCTTCTATACTTGCAGTCATTTATTTTAGCCCTAAGAATGCTCCTCCACCATTTCGTTTTTCGATTAACTTCAAATGAGTTTTAAAAACATGACTCCAAGGCATTGTTGGTCAGTGAGTCATGAAGTCAGTGTCCACTGGGGATTTAGCTCAGTGGCATGAATTCTGCATGGCAAGTGCACCGTCATGTGTTCAATCCCCAGTACCAAAGGAAAAAAAAATCAGCATCCATGGTGAGAGGCATCACCATGCAAACATTGCTCCTGAGACATGTTGAGTTTGATTGGTGTGTTTGATTGGAATTTGGTTCCATTATAGAGAGTGCACAATTCATAATATGGTGTATAACAAATGTCATAAATCAGGGAAAAATTAGAACAAAGTTCTTCAGCCATCTCTCACTAGTGAGGTCTCATCAGTGTCACCATAAAGGTAGGAGCATCTCACGATGAGGCAGCATTAGATGTGGCCCCCTGAGTTGCTCCCATTTCTGAGCCCTCATTGGAGTTCTTCCATAGGTAGGATTGGGCATTTTCTCCCATTAATTCCCCTGGGGAAGGAAACAATTTAAGACCTAATACCGGATTGTGGAAATTCAAGAAAATGTCTGCGAGAAATATTACTTCTGTATTTTGATCTGACTGGATTTGTGATGTTAAATGCTAACAGCAAAGATGGGTCATCTAATGCATAACCAACAGTGAGGGTTTTCTGTGGCCAGTGCCTAAGTTTGCCATGTTAAATAATTGTTACCCCAGCCAGCCATATTACAGAATTGTTGCTCCCTAATAAACGCATTCCTTCTTGTGTGATATGGGCACATCTCAGGACAATTAAAGCATTCCAGCCATATGGGAGGTGTCCAGAAGACTGAAACACTGTAAGAGGACAAATAATCTATAAAAATCAGCACAGCAACTACTGTCTTAAATCCTTCTAGTGAATGGAGATTTACAGTTTGTTGGGGTCAGGATTGTGAGGAGAAAAATTAAAATGAGGACATGGAATTTACAATATTATTTAATGATAGGCACCCAGAGTTAACAAAAAGTGCAGGAAATCTTTCCACAACACCAAAGGCATAGAATATTCAACCATGGCCCGGAATCCCACAGCAATGTCCTGCATGAGTTCAAAGGAAGACCCAGAACTCAAGACAATGCCTCCCACAAATCCAACTAGAGTTCTAGAGCCCAAAAGAATGATTCACACCAGTCTTTTTTACAGACATGTGCTGGAATGTCCCAAAGATCACCAGTCAAAGTAGAAAGTATGCCAGAGGGCTGATAGCTGTGCTGATAGGTTGAATGTTCCAGGCTGGAGACTAGAAGTCATATTCAAAATGAAGACCAAGGCTGCTCTGATAGCACCAGAGCCATCCTCAGCAACACAGAGGCCCCAAGCTCCTCTGACCATAAACAGTGTCGAGTAGAAGCCAGGAAGCCAGTATGAGGAGCTCATCCTGGAGTTGAAGCAGCACACTTCTTCCTCTATGGAGCCAGGAAGCAATGCTCTGTGTAAGGACCAGAGCTTCTCCAGTAGACCCAATGGCTCAAACAGCAGCATGCAGGAGAATCCACAATGCCTCAACACCTTAAGGTCTCTCTTCTCATTTTTCACCTCTTTATTTATGCTGGCAACTTTCTTCAGGTGTAACATTTATACTCGGCAGTGTAGTTATTTAGTTCTGCTGGCATTCAGTTGACGATCGGTTTTTAATCTATAACACATCTCAAAGACAGAAAATCATTAGGTCACTTTTCCAATTGTCTTTTGAAAAGAAATCTGAGGTCAAGCAAGCAATCCCAGTCAGGGAACTAGTGCCATTCACGGACTACCAACAGACTGGAACAGACAGACCCCTGTCTCTCCCCATGATTCAGTGCCATTGCTGGACCTGAAGTAGAGAGAACAAAGCCACAACAGTAAGCAAAAGTAGTCTGACAACCAGTGCTATGTATGGGTCACCAACAGGCTGGAAGAGACAGACTCCAGGCCATGCTTGTGTGCAGGCTGGTAAACAAGATCTATCATCCCACAGCACCCTCCTCCCATGCTCTGCTGTAAGTGACCATCTTACCCAGAGAAACACAGTCTGTAATGATAGCTATGGAGATGAAATGCATTTGGATGCCTGTGGGGATTTGGTGTTTCCCTACCAATGCAAGTATAATGTCAGTGGTCTCATTGTGGGTTCAGAGGACAGGAGTATGCAGTGTGATATATAAGGGTCATATTCTTGTGGCAGCATTCATTGTTGTTTCCTTATGGTCTTATTTTGGTTGTCTTGTGTCCTTTGCATTATTTTATTGTGTTGGGTTTTATTTTCTTTTGTTTTGTTTGACTATGTTAAATCTGTTGGCAGGAGAATCAATTGCAAGAATAGCAAAATATTTTATGGTAGGAATATTTGTTTATTTATTGGCTTGCTTTGAAGGCATTTATTGCATTTATTGTTTCATTTACATTGTTTCTCTTCTGTTCTGTTCTGTTTGATTTTTACTAAGTCTGAAGTTATCTTCAGGTACCTTGAAAGACATCTAAAGGCATTATGGCAACTATTGTTGATTTTATAATATTTTGAAGTCCTATGATTGGTTTTATTCCATTTTATCCTCTTTAAAATAAAAGCAAGAAGTAAGTTCAAACTGGTGTTAAAATGTTATTTTGTGCTCTTAACTTTATTGTTTTTATTAAGCATCCTTCCAAATCATTGAGCTGATCTTTAAAAAAAGGAAAAATGAAATAGTTTGAAATAGGCTACCTATTTTTTATTGCTCATTAATGAATGAATAATCCAAATGAGTTGCCAGAGTTTTGGCTTGGCTTGAAATTACTATCACAGAGTGAACAATTACGTTTTTCTTTTGTTGTTTTTAAGACATCTAAATTCCTGTATGTATTGTTCATCCATTATATTTAATATAATTATGTGTAATCTAATTCCTGAATGTATCAGTAATCCATTCATCAATTTTTCATGAATTATGACTAAAAATGAAAGTGACTTCTTTCTAATAGAAAGCAACATAGTATGAAGTAATACTATGAAACATTATTATCTGGTAATGTAATATTCTGAATATATCACTAAATAAGTTGTCTACATTCTATTAAAACTGCTGTTGTTTTTTTCCTTGGCACAGTAGAATAGCAAGAGCAGAAAGTAGAAAAATGGAAAACAGGCTTTCATTGCAGGCATGGGAGGGCTTCAGAAGGATGAAAAATCCCTCTGAAGCAGACAAAGAAGTCATGAGCTTTTATTTGTTTTGACAAGAGGTAGAGTTTGGAGAGGCAAGCAGAAGGACATACAGAGAGCTGACTGGGGGAAAGTTGGCGGGCACGTTAAAAATGGAGAGTTTAATATTTGGATTTAGAAGAAGAACGCAGAAGTCAGTATTGAAGGGACTTGCTACCCAGTGTCATGTTAAGCAGGCTCCATGCTGAGCCTGCATCAGGCTTAACCTGACCACGTTTCACATGGGTGGAACTCATCAACAGCTGAATTATGTGTCATACAGTTAAAGGTATAATGTACGCTTTCCAAGCAAAATGGGTGATTTCTTAATTTGCAAACTCATTTTGGGCATGGAATAGTTTTACATTTTGTTTCTATAAGTCTTCTTGTGTCTTCTACTACATAAATGCATTGTTTACAAATTGTAAAGTACAAATTTTTAATGCTTGTGTGAATTCGTTTGGATGAATTGGCTGACTATATATGCTATTTGTGTGAAAAAATCACTTGACCTAAACACCTTTTAGTTTTCTATTGGGTAGTTTTTGCTTGTTTTTACTACCATATTTACAGCTATTTATTACTTTATTATAAACTAAACTAACCCATTTTAAATCATAAAAATACTACTTCTAGACATAAAATGATTCAATGTCTTAGAATCACTGTAACTTTCACTCTATCTGCCTTGAGCTTGAGTCTTTCTACCTTACACTTTCTTGCTTCTCTGTCTGTGAAATAATTGTCCATCATTGGGGGACATTTTGAGTGCCACTTTTTTCTAGATTATTCCCTTCACAGTCTCCAGAACAAAGGGAAGTATTTCAATTCACCTGCTTATCCATGATGGGTTGAAATTTCTTCCACAGCACTTATTGCTTTAATATTTACATGAGTTGTATTATAAATACTCATTTAGCATACAATTACACAAGCATTGTCTCTACAGGTTTTCTTAATTTTTTAGTACATTACTGTAATATTTATCCCAAATTCAGCTATGGATGTTCTCAAATCATTTTCCATGTAACAAAATGTGTTATCTCAAAGTGCTATCGATATAGGAAAAAGTACAACTCCTTACCTGTTTGTTAGACATCAAATATACTAAGTTCATGGTCTCACAATATCAAGGAATGATGTTGCAAAGCAAAGGAAAGAATTATGAGAATTTTATTGAAAATAAGGTCAAGAAACCTAGGTCTTGAATTTCCAGAAGGGATCCTAATGGGTGGCAACTCAGTTCCTTGTCAGGAGTAATATAGATAGAAAAGTCACAACTTGGATAAAAAATAGAACAAACTGTAATGAACTAATAGGATTACAAGTATAACCATTTAGCTAAAACTGATTCTATAGAAAAACAAGTCATATATCAAGGGTGTATGGTAAGAACAAAATCACTTTGAGGGAGGAATGTGTCCAGATATTCTATCCACCAACATGGGTGTCTGATCTATACCTTGAATTAGGGGGCCATGTAGTGCTAACAACAGTATAATTTTCAGTTTTTATTTGTTCTTGGGGAGGCATGTAAATCTGACCATTGTGTATCTTTCTTGAGGATTGGTCTTATTCAGATGCTTTTGTCCTACAATTCTTACATACACTATTTTGTGCTGACTTCTTATGCACTCAGTCCCTTTCTAACTCCCTATTAATTTCTATTTAAATCAACTATGTATCACAGTAAGTTGGTTTTATGTCTCCTGTAAAATTCTAAAACATAGAGCATTAAGCACAGGGTATTTAAATATATTCTTCACTACTTTACCTACTGGATTACTCAAAGCATTTGTATTTCTAACATTTTATTTTTTTATTAAGGAATAAAGTAAGATGAAGAAGACTAGCCTCTAAACCTTCACTATGATTGCTGTGACACTGTGGGTTATAATATAGAATACACTGATTTATTTCTAAGGATGTTGAAATATGTAGACTGGAAAACACTGTATATGCTGTTTCAAGCTCATATTACATTATAATATAGTTTTATGTGCAATTAACAGAGTTCAAGGGAAAATAAAGTATTGTACTTTAATAAATAAATCACAATTTAAATTTTTTTAAGTTTAATGCTTATAATGACACAGAAAATTTTCAGCAATAAGTCACATTAATAATCACTAATTTGCACCGATTTGAAGATTTAAGACTATGAAATGTGAAATTTGCTATGATTTTATATGTGCATTTAGAGAATTTTTGGCAGCACTGTTTGAAAATACGTAATTGAAAAAAGATGAGACTTGGATCTGATCATCAATCATGAGTGTATTTGCCATCAAGGAGCATTGGCTCACTCTAGTTTTTCAATAGAGATGATGATCAACAATTTGAGTATTGTTTCTGCCCAATCATTGTATAGTTGTTTTCTAATCTGTGTACTTTCTTACTGTGTTAAACCCTAATGAATTTTAAATGTACTTTATATTTTGTGACTTTTAAAAAAAAATTGTTTTTGTTTTATATTATTTAAATTGGTTTGTGTCTTTCATCAACATTTTAGTAAGTAATTATGTTAGGAAATACAAATAAAACACATATAGACATATAAAAACAAGAAAAATTGCTAGAGAATTGCTACTATTTTTCCAAACTAACCCTCTCCAATTTCAACCTAATATTGCATTTGAGCAAATTCGTCAAATAAGGTAGAGCATATCCTTAAGATGGAATTACATACTTTTTTCTAATTTGTTGTTTATCTTTGTTAATTTTCTCTCATTGCTGGGATAAAATTACCTTGCACAAAAAGTTAAGAAAAGAAAGGTGTATTTACCTATTGCTTGGGAAGGTTTCTGTCCGTAATCAGCTGGCTCAAAGGCAGCATGACATGGTACAAGGGCAAAACTTCATGGCAGCAGAATACAGCAAAATCAACAAGAATAAGAGTGAGAGGAGAGGAAGCCTCTTTTCCTCCATTATATTGTAAGCAAGCTGCATCTCTCACCCCAAGGTGAGTGTAGCACTCACATCATCTCAGTGCTCTACTCTTGCGTAGGATGAAGATGTTTACAGAGTGAGGTCCCGGACCTCCTGTCAAGTCACTTAGACAAACTTCTAAATTTCTCAAGTTGAAATAACGTGCCAGCTATTACAATATTGTACGGCAAAATTTTAACAGTTAATTAATTCAGACTACATTTTAACAGTTGGTACTTTAGTCAATCTATTTAATTAAATTTTTGAAAATGATTGGAATTACAACTTTATACAATAACTAGTTGAAATGGATAAATTTGAAGGCTCTATACATAAGCCATACAAAATAGTTTATTATCTGAAAGAATTTCTACTCAAATATGTTCAAAATCATTGATAGAGTACTAAAAAGTTTCACTGTGTATTTCTGTATTTATTCACTTATTTGTGTGTTTATAATAAGACAGTATGAATTGATGCAAAATTGGTGGAGTTGTTCCCCTTTGAGCCTCTATCACACAATAAAAGGGAAGGATAAATTTCTGCCTTTACAAACACTTATATTTCTAAGTTTCTTTCACAGTATTGGTTAATCAGATGATAATATCTTTTTACTCTTCACTGATTCATTTGTGTTCTTTGTAAATTGTGATACTTCCCCAATTGTGGTAGTCAATAGAGTGTACAAACACATGTATATTTTGTGCCTTATAGTATATATATATATAATATATAATATATAATATATAATATATAATATATAATATATAATATATAATATATAATATATAATATATAATATATAATATATAATATATAATATATAATATATAATATATAATATATAATATATAATATATAATATATAATATATAATATATAATATATAATATATAATATATAATATATAATA